>BCHH01000006.1:1315059-1511847 GCA_001599595.1 Beverwykella pulmonaria | reverse complement strand
TCGTCAGCGCCGTCGCCTTCTCGCCGGACGGACAACTGGTCGCGTCGGCCTCTTGGGACAAGACAGTGCGGGTATGGGAGGCGGCGACAGGGTCGTGCCGCAGCGTGCTCGAGGGGCATACTGACCAGGTCGAGGCCGTCGCCTTCTCGCTAGACGGGCACTGTCTTTATACGTATAAAGGAGACATTCCTTTACCTTCGCCTTCTCCGCCATCGTCTTCATCGCAAAGGGAGCGGTCGTCTAGCGTTTTCATACAAGGCCAGTGGATCTCATTAGACCAACAACAGGTGTTGTGGCTTCCTCCTGAATATCGACCAACTTGCTCTACAGTCAACAGAGACATAATTTGCTTAGGGCATTTATCAGGTCGTATAACGCTTCTCAAAGTAAACATGATAACGCGCACCCACTAACTTCTACAACGCGTCACCTACAAACTACGATATCATCTCAGCTTGTCGTTACTGGCTCGGAGAGGCGTGGCTGGCCTAAGACAGTACAGCCAGGCGATTGTGAGTGGGTCACAGTCACCCAAGGAATCAACGCTGCTGGCTGGGTTATCCCACCATATATCACCTCAGACCCTACCAGAGCCTCACTGGGTATCTCAAAAACCAAGCAACGCGCGTGCGCTAGAGGCTCAGTCATCTCTCATACGTGAGAAGATTCAAAGGCACATAGACTCATCACCTACCTCAGTTGTGCAATCGCTCAATCGGCTTACCAAAGGCGCTAAGAGAATGGCTCATGAAATGGAGTTGTTACGCGATCAGGTTTCTGCCCTTCAGAAGGCCAACGAGGCCGCCACAAGGCGTAGAGAGCGTAAAAGGAAATGGATACAAATGCAGGGGAGCGTAAAAATGGCAGCAGGTGCAGAGATAGTTGCTCAAAGAGAGGCTGAGCAACAGCTGGAGCGTGAAAAGCGTCTACATGTAGCTCAATCAGGCGCGATTCAAAGGGCTACAACGCGCTGTAGCCGCTGCAATGAGCCTGGGCACAACTCACGTACGCGTAAGAGGGATACTTTAGATACCACTTAACCTTAAGTGGCTGTTATATTGATAGTATTGTAATGCGTGGTTGAACTACGTGGTTGCAAAGGTGTAGAAAGTTTGTGGGGTGCACGACTAGCATGTAGAATACATTATATGGCTTTGTTAGTCCTATAATTTTTATTTTTATTTTTTTGGTCATCTCTATTTCATAGAGGGGTTAGGGGAGTAGCAATTATATAATATTGATAGGAGATGATCTAGAATCAAAGAGCCTATACACAAATTCGGCGCGAGGGCGATAGCTCGAACGTAATTTTTAGATATAAGAGCATATAAATATTTGGCAATAGCTGTAGCACACGACTTGTAAAGAATTGTAGGAAATATTAATGTAGTTCTACGTGCCTCAAAGTCAAAGCACCCCTCATATTTCTCGGCATGGAGGTTTCTCACTACTTATTAAGGGACGTTATTGGGTTTCTTGGGCAGGACACTGTTTCAATGTTGAATTATTTTTTAGGCTTGGGTGAGGGGGAGAAGGGGTGGATGTGTGCCGTGGCGTTTCGGAAGGATCCGAGGATGCAGGTTGTGATGTCGTCCTGGGTCTATGTTGAGATGTGGTGTTGGATGATGAAGACGACTCGGATTCACAAGTTTTCAGAGATGTTCCGTGCTGCTTTCAACGGACAATTGTCTTGATAGTTTAATGTAAATGTCCCGCTGGAAGATTTACGAGAATTGCATAGAGCGAGGTGAAAGTTTTGGCCTAGAAATGGGATCGCTCGACACGCTCTCTGCACTCAAGTTCTTGGTTGACTCTTGACCGAGTAAGTGAAACAGTGCAGACCAGCATCTCATACCCATCGAGCATGATGGTGATGACAAGCCACCATGCGGCCTGATATCAGAGACAGCCTCCTGTTGCATGGAATCATTCAAATCCCTCGTTTCCAACTGCCCTTAGTTAAACCCGCTAACTGTCCGGGCACGTGCCGGGAACCGAGTGATAAGTACATACTTACCACAGTGTCTGTATCCACCAGAAGGCGTTTCGAAGTGGGTGCATGTCATGCCACATCGTCTTTCATCCTGCATCCTAAAGTGGAAAGCTTTTAAGCGAAGATACCACTAACAAGACAAAAGAGATGGAGGATCTGAATTCGCGCTACATTTACGCTTCTCTTTTCGGGAATACCTTTGCGGGGTATTTTGAAGTTCAGTCGGATATGACGGCACGGAAATCTGATGGCGAGGATGTCGTGCTTCCACATCAAGAAGTTTGAACTTGGATATCAAATTAAGGTTGGATTCTCGAGCTCAGTTGATAGGTGGGGTTCAACCGTTCACTGGTGGGCGGTGGAAATTTGGCCGTTTTCTCAAGGTTCGCCCCGGACGCGTTTGAGTCGTGAATGCTAAAACTCTTACCATTTATGCATATCCGTTCCAGCATGGTTACAAAGTAGCCCCGTGCATGGAAGCTGTATGAAGCTACTCAAAAAATACTTACGTTTATATAAGGCTCTAATACAAACCCAGGTATTTTTCTATCTCAGTCATCCATCTACCAACCCCCAATTTCTATTGCATCTTTCTCGATCCTGGTTTGTCTGGGTCCGCGCCGCTTGTTTACCTTTCATCACAGTTGCTTTTCGTTCGACACTTTCCTTTGTGTGCCAAAAACTAATGCCAAGGTAAAGTAGTACCTTTAGGGGGAGTAGGAGTAAATTGAAGTCAATGATTTCAAGAAGGATACTGCTTTTATGTATGAGCGTTGCTGGGCGGTTATTCAAGCAGGTGGCAGACTTAGCTAAGTGATAGATTAGAAATGTTGATTTGATAACTTGTTGTATGTAATTTATATAGCAAATGACATTGTTGGCCCCCGCATCAGTTCATGGGATGCCTAGCCTAAGCTCTCCCCGAAGGCGGTGACGGCCGGCAGTTCCAAGGCTGGGGATGATAGGGCCGAGCTAGGGGTTCTTGGCATTCAGGAACCTAACCGCGAGCCTCACCACTTTCATCAAAACAGGCCCCCCACAGGGTTATGACATCTTGGGCGCGTGTGTGCACGTGTGGGCTCATCTCTGACGATGCAGCAGCAAGCACACACTCAACCTCAAGCACACCACGAGGCTGTCTCCCTCTCATGCCAATGGTTTGCCCATTGTCTAGATTGAACATTGCAATTTCGCAAGTGCAACAAACTCAGTGACAAGGCGACCTTAATTCAACAGCAACGGGCGAGGACCGGGGTGCCGCCACAAATCTCACTGTCCAACTCCGAACTTTGGCTCAAAGCGTGCACGCCACAGGGGTCAAGCCGTCAATGCGCCCATTGGCGCGAATCCTTCTATCACACACGCTGGGGTCCACTGCATTGAAGTGGACAGCCCCCTCTAAGCGTACCAGTAACTTCCACTTTGGCCTTTCTGCAGGCGGCTATTCAGGATATATCGTGCTAGCTGTCAGGAGGCTGTGACCGTACGACACGTGCACAACACCCTGCCCATTGCCCGTATACACGATGCGGCTTTATGGTGTACCCTGGGGGGCCTGGACGTCCCGGTGCCCGACAATCCTTCCTTTTCTGACCTACCCTCCCTCTGTCTCTTGTGCTGCTGTAGGGCTCTCTCACTTCTTCAGTTACACTGTCGATCCGCTCCGTACACTCATTTTCTTTCGTTTGTCTTCTGGTCTCGATACATCATGGTCCATTCCTTCGTTCAAAGTCGCGCAAACTTGCCCGCGTTCGCAAGCAATGGCTACTATACCTTCCATAACCCCGTTGATCTCAACGACACACTCAGTAGCGGTCAGAACCAAGACACTAAGGGTGGTGTCACTATGACGACCTTTGGAGATAGGTCTTCCGAGAATTGGCAGTTGTACTATCAGCAGGGACGATACTTCATTCGGAATTACGACTATGGCGGTGGTTGGCAGCTGGGATTGACGGAAGATTCGCTCGTGGTGCCAAAGTTGTTGGCCAGGTCGGGTGGTTTGGGACAACAGTGGACGATGACTAGACAAGATGATGGATCGTTCAGGTTCACGAATGGCTTATTGGGCAACGACAGCGCGTTAGCACTTGTACAAGGAAACACGCAGCCGGCAATGCAGTCGGCCATGACGGGCACAAATTGGAACATCCTGAGCAATCCTAGCGCACTGGCTCCAAAGGATCCGCTGATGATGGTTGATGTGCAGGACTTCGCGGTAAGCTTGCTCCGTTTGCTGTTCGAAACAAATAGCTGATATCTTGCTTAGGTTGAGCCAGTAACAAGTTCATCCTCAATAGCACCATCTGCTACCTCATCATCAGTCCCCTCTAGCACCGGAACAACCAAAGCCGGATCCGTCGCATCAGCAACATCATCACCAACCCAAGCCTTGACACTCCCCGCAAACACCACCGCCAAATCGACATCCATCGCCCCCGGCGCCATCGCTGGCATTGCCATCGGCGTTGTTCTTCTTTTCGCTCTAGCTGGTCTTCTCGGCTACGTCTTGTGGTCGCGTCGAAAGCCAGGCAAAAGTTCAAAGGACGCCGTCGAACTTGGATCCTCCAACGACGAAACCAAATCATATTACGCACATCACGCTCCTCTTGGACAGCAAGGAGTACAACAGCAAACGGCTTACGCACACTACGGAGTCCCAGCCGAGCCTGAGACCACGGCGAATCGGTACGAAATGTCATCCGCACCCTTGCCTGAACAACAGAAACTAGTGCAGGATGTGAAGGCTCCATACACGACGGAGAATAGGGCGTCACATAGGGTGGAAATGGGATGAGCGACGAGATGTTTGATGTATTGGGTTCGATTGCACGTGGATGGGGTGACTTTGGTCTTTGCCCTCAGGGCATGTGTGGCAGAAAGAGATCGCCTTGGCTCAGAGATCATCTATAGCGTAGGGGAAAACGCAGAGCATGGTGGATTTTATGACGCAAAGAGTGGGTGTCCTCGAAACTTGAAAATCGGAGTGGTTCTTATTAGTATTGTGTTAGTGGATTCTCTTCTGGTGGGGCCTGCTGCGAGATAGTAAGGGGCATTTCGATTATACTGTTTTATTATTAGACGGTATACTAGTGGGGGCGATGGAGGAGTCAGGGACTTCTTGTAGCTTGTTAGTTCGTACGGAATTTGGTAGGCTCCTGATCTTGTATATCTACAGCAGGATGCACACTCTTTTGGAAAGGTAGAGATGTGTTGAATGTATTTATTTTACAGTTACTTCCTGTATCTTTGTACAGTTTATTCTTCACTCAGATTGGCCGGCCGGTCTCTACGTTCAAGCTCAACCACCACTTGAAATTTTTGTAGAATTTTTGGACCAGGTCTTCGCCCGAGCAGGGTAACTTGTATCTCCACTAAAATGCGTGCACCTCCCAAATCAAATAAGCCGCGATTCAAAAGCCAGACTTTGTCGCTGCACACTCTCCAGCCACCCGTTTCCCTATGCGCCTTGAGCAAGACAGGGCTTTCACCGGTCTGACTCGGGTCATTGTTACTTGGGCCCGAAATAACGTAGGGCTGAAAAACGCCTGCTGGAACCGAAATAGATACGCGATGTTGGTGAGGCTGGGCGAGGACGTTGCGCGCTTGGGAAGCGCTGGGATGGCCAGAGGACTATTTGCGATAGGCGAGTACGAGAGTCGGGGCCAAGGGTGACTTCGGCCCGCATCGGCACGAGATGGGCATAATCTCATCCCGATCCCGAATCCATTCCGATAACGACTTCCCGATTTCTAGAGACACAACCACCATCTCACACGCTCTCTCTCACTTCTACCACCTGTTTATGCCAGGATCCCTCCTTCCACAATACCTCACACCCACTCACCTTGTCACCCTCCGCCTGTGCCTCCTCGCCACGATGTCCCATCCGCCACCCCCCACACGTCCCATAAAACTCCTCATGCTCCATGGCTTCACACAATCAGGCCCCAACTTCCACTCCAAGACCCGCGCGCTCGAGAAGAACCTCCAAAAGGCCTTCCCGGCCGGAATAACCCTGCACTACCCCACAGCCCCAATCCGGCTCGCGCCCGCCGACATCCCGTTTCCCGTTGCCTCAACAAACGGAAATGGGAATGGAGGGGAGGAAAAAGAAGAAGAAACCGACGCATGGGCGTGGTGGCGGCGGAAGGGCGACAAAGAGCCGTTTACATACGAGGGAATAGAATTGGGATTAGGACATATAGCACATGTGTTGAAGAGCGAGGGCCCGTTCGATGGTGTGGTGGGGTTCTCGCAGGGCGGTGCGTGCGCGGGCATGGTGGCGTCGCTGCTTGAGCCCGGGCGCAGAGAAGGATTTGAAAAGATGTATCCGAGCGGCGGGATGAGGTTCCCCGAGAGCTTCGAGGCGGATACTGGCTATGTGGAGGGAACGATCCATCCGCCCCTCAAGTTTGCCGTTAGTTATTCTGGATTCGCGGCGAGAGGCGTGGAGACGTATAAGGGGTTCTATGAGCCGAAGATAAACACGCCAATGTTGCATTTTTTGGGGAGTCTAGATGCGGTGGTCGAGGAGGCGAGGAGTTTGGCGTTGGTGGAGGCGTGTGAGAGGAGTGAGGGGAGGGTTGTGTATCATCCTGGGGGTCACTTCCTGCCTAGCAGTCAGAAGGCATATGTGGCCGCATTGATCGGCTTCATGAAGGAGGTCCTGCATGCTGCAGAGGGAAGTGAGAAGAAAGAAGAGAACGTAGAAGATATGGATGTTCCATTCTAGTTCACCCACATACCGCGGTATGTATCTGGTAAGCGTGGCGTTACACATAGATCGGATAGACGACTTAGAGGCACGAGCACATGTTAGATGTCTATATTACATTGCGCATAATGCGCGCCGGTGGAGCCAAACTATAAAGGCTCAGCCATGTCTAGACTAATCATGACTCTTCTCTTTCCCTTTCTCTTTCTTCCACCGCAGCTGTGTCACCCTCACTTCGATTTGCCTTTACCCGTCGCCTTGGTGGTGCTGATCTTCGTGGGTTGAATGCGCGCCATCATCTCCTCCTTGGTGATGAGATGATCTATCCGCTCCAAAAGCCCTAGCAAGCTCTTCATATTCCCGCTCCATTCGTTCAATACGTCGTCGGCATCCCTGGGCTTGGCGAAGCTCACGATGCGAGCCGGTCTATCGATCTTGGCATAGATTGTCTTGGCTGTGACCAACTCGCTGATGTACTTCTCAGTCTCATCCTCTGTGAGATCAAGCAGCTCCGTGAGGCGCGGAATCTGGATTCGTGTGTAGTATTTAGCGACGACGCGGACGTTGTGCTCAATGACGCGCTTGCGTAAATCCTGCCACCTCTGGAAAGCCTTGGGGTCGTCCGAGTCGTCCTTTTCAGCATCGAAGACGTCGGTATCTGTTAAGTGGGGTCCGAATTGCTTCGCGACCATAGGCCACCTCATAAGTTCGGGCACTGTGAAGAGCTTGACCAACTGAGCGTCTTGCGGGATTTGTGAGTTGCGCGAGTCCCTCTGGATGCGGTGGATAAGGTCGGACTGATCGTTGTCGTAGGGAGCGAGGATGATGAAATAGACGACGCGCTGGAGGATCTGAAAATTGTTAGAAAATGCCGGACTCATGTACGAGATAGACATACTGCTCGGAGCTTCTTTGGGTCTTCCTCAACAGCCTCCGTATCCAGCACCTGTCGGTAGTGCTTGCAAACTTCAAGGTATTTGTCCTCGTGCTTAGCCAGGGTGATCTGTTGTTCGTAATACCGAAGCTTCAGATCGGTAACATCGTCTGCGGGCTCTACTGGCGGGTCATCAGCACTTCGTGCTTTCTCCTTCTCTTCCCGCTCCTTCTGTTCCTTCTCCAATTCCTCGGGTGTCTTTTTGGGCTGCCTTGTGAAGTATTTAGTACTGATTTTCCTGCTGAGAATGCCGGCCTGTGTCCAATCGCCTTTCTCTATGCAAAGCGACACCTGTTGTAGGATGAACTCTGTCTTTTCTCGGCGGGTCATGGATCCGAAGGTCTCCACTTGCAACTCGCACAGGATGTCGGCCGCCGCGTTGAGATCGCCTTGCTCCTTCTTGATGTTGGATAGTATACGGGTGATTCTGGCTCTCTCGACTTCGACGAAGATCTTCTACATGTCAGCATGCCGATACCCAACAGGCATCCGCGCCACTCACCTTGCCCTCAGTGACTGTTCGTAGGGTCTCGATAACAGAGAGCTTTGTCTCTAGGTTAGGTGTGTCGTCCAAGAATCCCATCACAACCTGCACCATCTTGGTGGTGGCCTGTTTGAGCTGCCCATGCTTCTTGGAAAGCAACAGGACCTGCTCGTTCAGCAAGCTCCAGTCCCCTGCATCCTTCGCTATTGTGCATATGGCGACGAGAATTCGAGACGTCGATGCGAGATCGGAAGCCTTTATGAAGTGAGTATGAAGCCGTACACGCTGGGATTGAGATGTTGACGTACCTGGCGGGTTTGCTTCTCAAGTAGGAGGAGCTTCTCGATTGCAGCCTGAGCATTACTCTGAAATGAAACCATTAGCTATGAAAACCACTATAATCGGAACGTACGTACAGCTCCAAGCTTCTCGGCTTCCGGGAGAAGCTTGTCGACTTCTTTTGTGAAGTCCTTGTCGGCCTTCAGCACCTGCGCACTACTAGACATCGTGGCGGGGTTGTTGTGCGGCTACTGAAGAGGAGGAAGGGTAGTACGGATATCGGAGAAAGAGAGTAAAGGTAGGGAAAGGTCAGCGGTTGGATTGCAGCGAGAAGAGTGGCGTTGACGAGGGCTCTGTGGTGAGTTGTTGTACGAGTAAAGCGATGAGCACTTGTGGATCGGAAAACAGCCGGAGTTTCGCCGCTCGAGCACGTGATGAGCAACTTCGTCTAGCAGCCCGACATTCCACTCCGCCATCATTTAGCGTCATCACCTCTCGTTTCAGTCCATTCACGGAATTACTAATATTCTTATCATATAAGGTACACCAATTTCGGGAGTTGGTCAAAAAGGTAAGCTTTCCAGGTAGTTCTCTCAGTTCCCTTGCCAAAAGAGGCGACTCGATTATTACCCTTCCTTTTCTATTTTCTGCTTGGTGGATGCTACAAATTGCAGTACGTTATTGCTTTCACCGCGCAACCACCCGTCTGTCAGGTACAATCGGGCGTTGAAATACCAAGTGAATCCTTTTGCTTCATCAAGGTACATTCACTCTCCTACAGCAAGACGATCCAGCTAATACCGATTGGAACGACTTCCAAGTCCACCAGAGCCTCCTCCAGGGCGCTGTCCGCCTCCTATACGCTGTCTATCCCCACTTCCGTGTCCCTGTTGGACCATCTGTTCGGAATTCTGTTGACCCAGATTCTCTAGTGCTGTCTGCAATTTCAGTTTCAATGTTACTATGCTCTCCGTCGGTTGGCCCGTGCAGGAAAACTCATAACTCATGCCTTGTCCTTGGCCTTGATTATGATAAATATTTGCCTGCTGCTCCCATTGCGTAACAGTGTTGATTATGTTGCTTCGCTTCTTCTGGAAGTGTTGCAGCACCAGCTCACGCCACAGCTGTGGAGGCTGCTCTAACCAGTTCAACATTGCATAGCGTACTGTAAGAGCGCGAATGCCCTGATTGTACATCTGCGCCTGTGGAGAATTTTTGAGTCCCTCTCTTCCCGGTTCATTGCAAAACGGATCTTCACACAGAATCATGGCTTGAATGGAGATAAGCACCTGGAGGATGGTGGAATCAGCAGGCCGCCAGGGTTCGCCATCCCATGTTCCCAGGAGAGATAAACAGACTGCATATTATAAGTTCTAATCCATCAAATAGCAAGTAATGGGACTTACCTTTACCATCTGCATAAAGATTGGGGTTCATTCGGACCATGCCACCTCCTGTGGTTTTGAACACCATCTTCGGAGGCTGGTGAGGGTAGCTTGGATCACAAAACAGATCAAATTCCAATAACCCATTCTCATAAGGGGTTCCGTCTGGACCGATAATGACGATTCTGTATCAAGTCAGCACAGCAATCTAGACCTTGTTATCGCCTCCTAGTAAACATCTTGGAGACTAGCCAATAGGTCTCAGCAAGATCGGATCGGATCAGCCTAACACAACTACCTACTGTATTTGCCAGGAGCATACTCCACTTGATCTTGTATTATTTTGCTTACAAGAGACAATGTAGAGTAGCATTTCTAGGCTAATTAGAGTACTTACTTCATCATGTCGGGTCTAGTGCTTGCATATTTGACGATGATACCTGGCGGCAACCCCGTCTTCAGCGTTGTGATCTCAGTGAGTAGTCTTTTCATGCGACCCCGTGGCGACTGTATATTTTGCGCTTGGGCTGCGTACCAATGAGTCGCAAAAATTTCGTTATCAGGCACCTCTGTGATTCCCCGGTCTGCTGCTTCAATCATCTGGGGCTTGTTGCCACCTCCGTACCCCCCGCAACCTGCTGCAGTATTCATGAGCAAGTACTCTGACAGGTCCGAAACTTGGCGACATAGCCAAAGCATATTCTGGGCCTCGTCCCCCTCAAACTCTTGCGGATTGCCTTTAGCACCCCTCAGCATTATATTGCTCTGAACGTTGAGATTTCGGAGACCATCACCGAGAGACGAAGTTGTTTCATCTTTTCCCTTTCCTTTTTCAGGATTTCCTTGGAAGGAAAGAGTCACGAGGTTGACAGAGTCGGGTCGAAGGACTCGCTCTGTGAATACTAACTTCTGAGCCGTCACAGGGTGCGTGCCCAACATTCGAACAAGGTTCAAGAGAACCTGGTAAAGCTCCTTACGCCTGGTGGCGTCCTCTAGAGAATCGTTCCTCAAAAGCTCGGCGCAGTAGTTCAGGACCTTCGAACTCAACAGAATGTCCGCCACAGCTTCAGGAGGGTCCATATCAAAATCCGTCATCACACTCCTGTCCAATGACGGCAACAGCTCTTCAAGGATCTCCAAGATCAACTTATTGAATTTGTCGGAAGATTGCTGGGCATTCTGAGCTTTGAGCTTGCTAGGATCCGGGGCGTGTTGGGAGTATCCACGTTGATTTGCGCCGAACACTTGGCCAGAATACTCGCCAGACCCGGGCCCTTGGTATCCGTGATAGCCTTGATTACCACCATAACCTACACCCCCACTGGTAGAGCCGCGACTAGTTCCAGTTTTGGTAGCTTCGCGCTGTTTGGCTTCGCTGAACTTTTGATCAAACCCACAAAGAAGGACCCAAATTAAGAACATTCGACCATTTCCACAACACCAAGACAGTTTAGTATTCGTGCCAACGACAGTGACTTGGGTGAAGGGTTTATTGCCATATTTCGTTGAGCACCCCACACATGTCAATGTAGAACAATTCTTACACTTGAGGAATGAAGCCGGGGCAACTAGATCTATAAGTTAGAATTGAGGACAAAGGTAACGCTGTCGGGTAATAGGGATTTTCACAATTGGTGTGACCTCTTTGCTCAAATGGATAGAACAAAGCATAAGCTAGCAAACCACATACCTATACTAGAAATCCAGCTATTGAAGAGGTTCTCAACATCAACCTGGCCTAAATTCAGAGAAGAGCTACAGTGAGAGCACTTTCTACCCGATAAATGCGAAACGAAGTCTTTCATAGTGGCGAAGGTCGTAGCAGACGATGTTTGTTGGCGAGAGTCTCCGCCACCTCCTCGGAGCGATACTTCTGAGGAAGTGGCGAATGGCGAGAGTGTAAAGGTGTTTGTAGCATTTGTAGTAGCAAAGGCAGTTTGTTTTTCGGAACCAGCCTGAGCTAGGGGATAGTTCCACTCAGCTTCAAGTTGCATGGCCAGCGCCAGAGAAGCGTCGTAGTCGGGATCATGAAGGGGATATTTCGGTACCGGCGGTGGGTGGCTGTTGAATTCGGCATCAAGTTGCCTCGCCAGGCGCAGACTGGCTTCCTCGTCATCATCGGGAGGGTTGACAAAGCCTCTGAGTTTACGAGTCGCCATGGGTACGTTTGGTGGTGGTGGTGGTGGTGGTAAAGAAAGCTTGCAAGATTTGGAGGTTGAGTGTCGATTGTATTGAAGGAGTAGAGCGAGGCTGGAAGGCAGAAGAGATTGCTTTTAATAGAACGAGGCTGGACGTGCGATATATGAAAGACTACCTCCACCTTACAGTTGTGGCAGCTGAATCGTGTGAGCAAGTGAAAGTTGGGTGATATGATTACTGGGAATCTCTTGACTTATCCATGTATTGCGAAGTGAAAGTGACTATGAGGAGAGAGACAAGGTTGTTGAGGGGTTGAAATAGTTTAGAGGAATCCTAGTGGGGCTGACCAACGACACACGGGGTTGAACGCTCGGTCTGCGCCTAAGGCAAGTACGATCCAGCGCTGCTGCCTTGTCTGAAGATTGGTATTGGCGAAGTTTCTGGTACGAATGATGGTTTAAGTTACCAAAAAAACGTTATTATTGCACACATGTTGTCACTTCCATATTTGCAGCGGCCGGAGTGCAGAACAAGCGCTCTTGTTACACAGATATATTTGCGCCACAACTTAAGAAGAAGTTGGAGCACCCAAAAATGGAGTAAAAACAGACTCTTGCTATTGAAGTAGTTTAACTAGGTTTGACTGTTGATAAATCTCCATCTCGTCGCATCATGCACCTACTAAGCTCGGAGCTTCCGTATATCGTTACTCTTTCTAAGAACTCAATCTAATACATAGTTTCTCTTGACAAACTATTCTAAATACCAGAAACACGAAAATGGCATGATAGAAATATATTCGGAAGAATCAGGCTGTCTGCTAAGTCAATGCGGGCCTTGTGTCCAACCTTGAGTACCGCACAACCCCTAACAATATCCATTGAACAAAATATAAAAAATCTCAGCCAATGCAAAGAGTACATTCCTCCTTCGTTTCTCTGCTTCGCAGAGATTTGCATTTTAATTTCTACTTTGCAATAGCATTAAAATTCCTGTTGGCCATTGTCCAACCTCCTCCCCTCCCACTTTCTCTCCTACCACCCTCTTCACCCCCCAACACCTCCTCGGCCCTCTCGACCTTCTGCACAATCCCCTCCTTACCACCTTCCTGCCCAACAATCAGACCCAGAACTAGAACCCCATACAAAATTCCATGCCACAACGTATCCGTTCCTAGCTACGGCTACCTCACCACGCCACCGCGACGCACACGCACACGCGGCTCCAGTTCCCCATACAACACGTGTTGAAGAAAACTCTCCGGCACTACAACCTTCTCGTGCAAATCGGAGCGAAGATCAAGATCAAGTACGATGTAATTGTATTCTTGAAAATTCATAAGTATACTGCACGTTCCCACACCCAAGGAGAACAGCTAGGATGTTAAAGAATATTTATGCAGAGGGCAAAAAGGGTAACTTTGTCTTACTAAGCCCTACTATATCTGCCGACGGGACTTTTTCAACAAACTTTGGCTTAAAGATGTGACTGCTATTTTCCTCAGAGGTGACAACAAGTAGTACATTGACGAAATATATTGGTAGAAACATTTTAATGGACTAATCGATAATTACAACCATACTAATGGATATATGAACAGGCAGGATATACGATGACACATAAGAAAGCTACGTGAGACGAATCGAAACGAAATTGGGGTATCCAGCTCCAAGCCAATGTACGATAATGCAAGCCGACCCGAATCAACCAAATATCTGGACAAGAAGTACGAAGTACAGCAGTGATGCTAGCATGTAACGAAGGGCAGATGCTAAATGTATCCAAAAATAATAACAAAAGGAGATGACAACCAAATATTAGACAATAAGTATTTGACAAAAATTGAATGAAACGATTAGTCGTCGGTCCACTGTGGGACCCATTCCTGGCCGGGGAAAGAAGTGGCCCTCATAACCGGCTCATCGTCTTCTTCAGCAGGCAGCTCGAAGACAGGTCTCGTTGAGCTTCCTCTTCGCTCCCACCCGCCTCTTCTACTTCCAGCAACGCTTCTGAGACTGCCAACCCTCCCGCCCCCCGAAACACTTCTTTCGAGCTCTCTTGCACGAGCTCTTGCTCTTTCCCTCTCTACTCGCTCACGTTCGGTCTCTGCGCGTTGAATTTCAGCCCTATGCATGCGCTCAGTGCGGGCACGTTCTTCTTGCTCAAGAAGTTGCTGGCGCAGGTTGTCGGCTCCCATGTCGGCGGATGATCGCTGAGGTGATGCGGCCATTGAAGCTGGCTGCGGGTGTTGCAAAAGCCCAATGGAGGGCTGACGCTGGCGACCCTCGCGACCTCGAGTTTCCGGGTCAGTCACAATATTTGGCGGTCGAGGGCGTTCTTTTTCCATTTCCTCATTCGGCACACCAGGGCCAGAGTAGGAGGGTGGTGGCTCTTCAGGGTGCTGTTGTTCATAGCCTGGGTGTTGCAGCTGTTGTTCGACCTGCTGTTGGTGGACGGGCGCCGGATATTGGTTAGCATTGAAAGTCGGTTGCATTGGACTGTGAGGTATTTTTGGCGGAGGCGGAGGCGGAGGCGGGAGAGCATCTGCAAGAGCGTTGACAGGACTTCTTGCACTGGCTGAGATTGGCGAGGTGGGTAGAGGGTATGCCGAAGGTTGCACACCCTGGTCTGACGGAGTATGGGATGGATGGGGTTGATGAGGACTATTAGAAGAAGCAGGAGAATGCTGTTGTTCCCGCGAAACGTGGTTAGGGATCGGTTGATGTGGTGTTTGGGACATTGGGTGCGGCGAGCTGCGTGGTAAGACCTCGCGGAAACCTCCAGCAACCTGCGCTGCGCTGGGTGGGGCCTGCTGAGGCTGCTGAGGTTGCTGCTGAGGTTGCTGTTGAGGTTGTTGTTGAAGTTGCTGTTGAGGTTGCTGTTGGGGTTGCTGTTGAGGTTGCTGTTGAGGTTGCTGCTGAGGTTGCTGAGGTTGCTGAAATTGCTGAGATTGCTGCTGGTTTATTGGCGGACGAGGGCTTGGTGATTGACTCTGATGAGATGGGTGTGGCGAGGGAGATTGTCTAGTCCTTTCGGCATGCAGCTGTTGCTGGGCAGCCAATCGCTGTTCCATATACTGCTGATGGCGGGCACGAACAATCTCTTGCTCGGTAGCTCCTTCACGCACATTCAGATTCCATTGACGTTCTTGATTTGTGGCTTCGGAAATGCTGGTCATCCTTGGCTTCTGGGGCTTTTGATTCGATATAGGCTGCGCGGATGGCATGCCAGGTGATGGATTTGAAATCGGCGAAACCACCGAAGCAACACTCGAGTTAGAGTGAGTCCGCTCGTTCGGCGGCATTTGTGACTGCTCAGACACTTGAGGTGAGATCGGTTGCATGTTTGGATCCGAGTATTGTCGGCTAAACGTGTTGCCGTTTGGAGTCGGGGAAGAACGAGCAGCTTGGGGGTTCTGAGCGGGCGGCTGGATAATAGGCGACGTGAAAACTCCCGCAACATGATTGTATGCTGCGGGAATTTGAGGTGTCTCGTATTGTGGTTCTGTCGAAGGAGAACTTACGCGGCGCTGTGAGACTGGGGTCACTGTATGGGGAATCTGACTTGGAGATGGCGAAGATACACTCCGTAAATTAGCAGGGGGCTGGGTTGGGACGGCTTGCTGTTGCTGTTGCTGATCGGCGGCGGCTAAGCCTGGTGCGCCATGTCCGCCGTCTATGAGTTTGCTGTCAGGCTTGTAATAACCACTAGGAGGAGCATGGCCTGTAGTCTCAGATCGGTGGATGGAATTCTCGAAGGATGGATTAGAAGCAGATATGCTATGACGGAAGTCTTGAACAGACTGCGATGCTTGGGGCATTGGCCTTTGCAATTGCTGAGTCTGAGCAATTTGTCTGGTCGTAATATATGCAGACCCGTTGGGTGCGGGTCGCTGGGGCTGCATCTGCTGTTGCGGTGGCATCTGTTGCGATGGCGTCTGTTGCAGTGGCATTTGTTGCGATGGCGTCTGTTGCAGTGGCATTTGTTGCGATGGCGTCTGTTGCGGTGGCATCCGTTGCGGTGGCATCTGTTGCGGTGGCGTCTGTTGTGGTGGAATCTGTTGCGGCGGCATCTGTTGCGAAGCTTGCTGCTGCTGCTGCTGCTGCTGCTGTTGTTGTTGTTGTTGTTGTTGTAGCTGCTGTTGATAGGCCTGTTGTTGCATTAAGTGCGGAGGTATTCCTTGAGGGTAGCCTCCCTGCGGCGATACGGGCGTCATAGTCTGAGGAGACAGACTCTGAGGTCCAATGCCTTGCATGCCTGGAAATGGACGCGTAGCTGTAGGTGGAGGTGGACCATATTGCATACTGTATTGCTGAGCCCTCAGTGACTGTTGCTGTTGGGGCCATGGCTGCGATGGTGGCGACTGCATCTGAGGCACTGTGGAATGCTTCTGGGCCTTTTGCAATTTCTTCTCCTCCTTCGATAATTTGACCTTGGTCGGGATGGAGTGGCCGGTTGTTCCGCTTCGATGAAATAAGTTGCCTAATGAAGAAAACCTTTTCTTCTTCCCAGCTTCAGGTACTGCCGACGTGGACATGCGCTGGGGCTGTGGTTGCTGGGGAGGAGCAGGTGCTCCCTGCGGGTGTTGCAATGGCGGAATGCCCTTGAATGGTGCTGGGCTGGATGGATACCTCAAATCGAGACGTGAGTCTGCTGCTTGGACTCTAGTGCTGTCTTGGCTAATATGTGATTCGGTTCCGACACTCTGAGGCCGATTTGATAATGAACCAAAAGCACTGGACCTTCTCTCCTTCTTTTTGGCTACAACTTCCTCGTTCGGGAGGTCCCCTACACTTGACTGGTAGGAAGTACTGCGCATTGGTTCTCCAGGAACTGAGAGGCTCGGGTCAATACTTGTGGTTGGCTGCTGCGAGGATTGTGGAGTGCTCGAATTGGATTTGCCACCAAGGCTCTTGAATACCGATCCAAGTTTGGGGCGAGATGACCCTTTCTCTTCTTGTCTGGGTGGCTGAGAGCTGGACTGGGCGGGTCCAACACCCGGAAGTCGATGCTCAGCGTCACGTAGGCGTGGATTAATTACTTGGCGCGGATCAACAACTTGGCGTTGCATCTGCTGCTGTTGAAGCTCATATTGATTTCTGGGTGGCCCAGCCGGCTGCCCAAACATACGAGGCATTGGATTATACGCCTGTCTTGGTTTTTGGGCCTGGATTCGAGGATTTTGTGGGTTTGGCTGAGCTGAAGCGGCACCTTGCGTTCGAGGATCTCCCATCAGACGAGGGTCCCACTTCTTTGGATCCTGAGGCGACCGAGGATCTTGCATGCGGGGATCTTGCATTCTGGGATCTAGAGCTGGAAGAGTTTGAAGTCTTGGGTCCTGAAATCTTGGGTCCTGAAATCTTGGGTCCTGAAGTCTTGGGTCCTGAAGTCTTGGGTCCTGAAGTCTTGGGTCCTGAAGTCTTGGGTCCTGAAGTCTTGGATCCTGGAATCTTGGATCCTGTAGTCTTGGATCCTGTAGTCTTGGATCCTGTAGTCTTGGATCTTGAGCTGTATAGCCTTGCATTCTTGGATCTTGTATCGTAGTGCTTTGCATCCTGGGATCTTGTATCGAGGGCCTTTGCATTCTTGGGTCTTGAAGAGGAGAGCCTTGCATTCTTGGGTCTTGTAGCGGGGGGCCTTGCATCTTGAGGTCTTGTAGCGGAGGGCTCTGCAACCTGGGATCCTGAAGAGGAGGAATTTGAATCGGGCTTTGCATTCTTATTTCATGCAGGAGTGGCCTTTCAGAAAGGGCAGATGGGGGAGAGGGTTGCGGTGGAGGAGAAGCATTGCTCGGTGGCGGCGGAGAAACATGGCTATGTGGAGGAGTTCTAACCTGTTCTGAGCGCAGACTGCTAGGGATAGGAGAGACAGTATGTTGCCGTGCAAGTCCAATCGCGGGATGCTGTTGTTGATGCTCTTCATTGGGCTGTGGTCCAGGTTGAGGTGGGGGTGTTGCAGTGTATACTGTCTCATTGGGCCTCGTCTGAGGATGTCCATGTAGTTGGTGGTTAGGGATCTGAGGAACAGGTGGGATATTGCCTTTTGCTACTTCTGATTCTGAGGTGTTGATCTCGTCTTGGGGCCTGCCATTGGCGTCTCGAGGACCAGATATGAAGCTCATTGGCCGCTCGTCACTGTACCTCCTGGTGTCCTCCTCCTGAGGGGCGGGCACAGCTACCATTCTCGCGGCTCCGAACTTGGATGGCTGTGTCGGTTGTGTTGTATCTGGTATTGGAACAGCTGCAACCCGCAGCGGTTGACCTCTTTCGTCGTGGACGTCCTTTACTATCCCGTTTTGGTCCGCATAAAGGTCGTAATCGTCATTCATGGGAATGGCTGCTGTTTGGTGCTCACTGGGGGCAGATTCTTCCACTATCTGTGCTGGGATGGGCGAGCTCTTTGCGGAGGATCCTTGTGGTTGGCGAGTCGCACTAGATGGCCTCGACCTCCCAGCCTGACTCGAAGCGGATGAAATTGAAACACCGTCTCCTGGGACCATGGATGAGATTACAGAGAGAAGTGATTGCGAACGTTTGTGGCTCTCGGAGGTTGCCGCCTCAGCCTTGGGCGATGGATTTGTTTCCTGCTGGCCGGGGTTGGAAATGAGCGGATGCTCTCTAGAAGGGTTGTTTGAGGCTGCAAAATTGAATGTTGGTTGCTCTGGCTCCGGATACTGCTGTTGTGGTGTTTTGTCTTCCAGCTGGACCATATTGGCCGGGGGAATCAGGGGCACGGGCGGGACGTCGGTCTCGTCGTGTCTGTCGCCAAGTTGGCTGCCATCCGATTGCGACGGAGCGAAACTGTCCTGCTCCCACGAGTCCAAGGACGAGCGCGACTGTGCATTGTATTGCACAGCGTGAAGAACCTGATAGGGAGAAGCTGAGAGACGGTGATGTGTCGCGATGCCTGCAGCTTGAGGTGGCGCAGTTTTCACGCCGCCCGCGCTCGTATGGGTCTGAGCTTCGACCGCTAACGAGTTCGCGTCTACCGTGGGGGCGGAGAGTGCCTCGACTGCGGCCCCAGCAACCCCAACAACTCCAGCAACTCCTGCAGCTCCAGCAACTCCAGCAACTCTAGCGGCTCCACCATCGTCGCTCGTCTGCCTTAGGTCCGGCGTGTCCAACTGTGCGCCTTCACCTTTCTTCGTCGGCGTTGTTGCCTCGTTTTCGTGAGCATGGGGTGTGTGGAACGCCACGTCGCCAGCGCCCGTTTCTTCGCACCCCAGCCGCACCCAGTCCGCACTAGCCCTATTGGCTTTGGCGACATCGTTGCTCCCCACAACTGGTGCTTGCGCGCCATCGCTTGTATCATCATTATGGACAACTGCCAGCGTTGCTGCTGGAATCATTGGACTTACATCGCCTTTGGCATGTTGTACTATCAGCATCAAAGGCCCGAGATCTAGATGAGGGGCTCTCTCAGCCTCGTCCTCGCTCTCGTCTATGTTATCCAGCCCTATAGACGAGATCACAGGCGAAAACTCGCCGGCAGCAGGCACACTGGGGCCCATAGGAGGCGAAATGTCCGGCTCCTGGTAGAATGGCTGGGGTGGCTCATAGGTCAATTGCGGCGGCAGGTCATCGTCGTCGTCGTCCATCTGTTGAAGCACTGGCACCGAGCGAGGTGGCGAGGTGTTGTTATTTGGCTTCAGTAGACCATCATTACCTCCTGTCAGCCTGGGTGCTAGCATCTTCAAACTGTCCTTCGGAATTTGCGTATCCAGAGGATCAGCTTCTTTAGCAGCAGACGCAGCAGGGCCCTGGAGTCCCGAACTTTCCGTAGTGGAAGGAGGCGGCGCATCCTTGAATGTAGCCTCGTCTAGATGTCTTGACGCTTCTAGATCCATGGCTGGAGGAGTCGAATATCTGACAATCGAATCAATGACCCTGTGCTGTCTCATACTCTCCTGGCTCTCTCGACGCTGTTGCCGCTCCTCCATCCCATCCGGTATTGGCGGAACCGGCGGGATCTCGTACCCATCTCTGTCTTGCGGAAGCGAGAACGCGCTCTTTGCTGGCGAAGGAAGAACCCCCAGTCGCTCAGGTGGTTGCAAACCGCCTCCTCGAGGTGGCGTCGGGTGTCCCGTTGGTTCCTGATGCTGATGAGAATCTGGAATGACGTTCCACGAGTCTGGCGCGTGGAAAGAGTGTGGTCGAGTACCTTCGGCTGGAGGTGTTTCGCGGGGTGGGGTGTTTTTGGGCGTAGAGCCGGAACCAAAGTCAAAGTGAGCGTTCTTGGGAAGAACGATACTCGACGGCCGCGACCTAGAGCGGCTCGAACGATGAAATGGAGACGACAATCGCCGCTTCTTCTTTCCCTCCTTGGGGCTTTCAAAATCTGTCGACATCCTAGCTCCCCTTTCCGGCGTTGTTGTCGATACCAGTTCGGGCTCCTCGGAAGCTTCTCGGGACGATGACATGGATTCCGGTCGAGTGGCCTACATCACCTATCAACACGTGTACTTTGAGTGGTTGGGACGGCAGGAGCGACAATACGATTAACATTTTAATAGTTGTCAAGGAAAAAATGTTTCATGGCCCTAATCTTACACAAAGATGATTGACACGTTACAAAGGGTTGTCAGGGCCGATATGTCATGAAGTTGAAATGTAGGGAGAAATTGATCACAACGCCCAAGAGCTAGGAAAACCCAAAGCCACAAGGTCACCAGAAGATCCAACCATCTGTCGTAATCCACATGTCTGGAATGAAAGAAGGAAAATTGTGAGGTACTAGCAGTCTCTGCCCGTCATGTGTAGGAAATGAAAGAAAGTCGTCATATGTGAGAGGAAATTAGTTATCTACCTTGTCGCCACTTCCGCTTCCCTTGAATCGGCTTTTGCCCTTGGCAAAGAACCCCTTCGCGCTTGTCATGCCTTTGCCAAGGCCTTTACCTCCAAGAACCCCTGCAGTGTGTAGAAGATCTTTGCCTTTTGTTTGCATTCCATGGCTCGCACTCCTCCCTCCAGATGGCCCTGCGCTGGAGTTCTGAGGGCGTGTCTCGCTTGGGGCACCTGATGAAATAGGAGTAGATGGTGCTTGCTGTTCATAGTGGGGAGCCGTTGGAGTTTGATTGTTGCTTGACCCATCCTTCTTTCCAAAAAGTGACAGAGATCCTGTTGCCTTGTGACGTGAGGTAGTGGCAGTCACAACTGTGGGTCGATGTTGAGGCGTCTGCGATGCGAGTTGAGGATTTGAAGCTACTGCGGAAGCAATCCAGTCATTCAGGCCATGATCGGCATGTGCCCAATAGTCACGAGTCTTGTTATAGGTGGCGATGCGCTCCGATGGTGACTTCATTGTTACAATTTCTTGAAATTTCAACGGTTTATCTAACGCAGGTGACTTGGCAACATGCTCTTGCGTAGTTGATGACCCAGTTGCTAAACCTTGAACAGGAGCTGAAGGCATCGTTTCGTGAGGCTCCTGTAGTACTCGGGGAACTGCAGATTCTCCTGGGTTCGCTAGTGGCGGCTGTGAGACTGGCGATGTTTGGGCGCTCAGACGGGGAGGCATGTCGACTGCTTCAGGGTCCACCTCAGTGTTGACAACATGAAGTCCAGATGGATGAGGCTCTTCTTTGACAGTGTCAGCCCGTTTGGGACTTGAAATTGGTTTCTCGGAGCTCGGGGGAGGTGTTGGTGATCGCACTGCAATATCAGGCTCATTCACAGGGTCCGGCTTGGTGACAGCAGCAATATGACTAGGCCCAAAGTAAGGGTCTTGAATGCCTTGGAAAGACTGGCTGGACACTTTCTCGGTGTCAGTCGACGATGCAACCTCTTTCTCTTCCTTGAGATTTTTTAATGTCTGAGCATCTGCCCCCGTTTGTACTTGTTCCTCTGACGAAGCAAGGTGAGATTTGTCACCTTCCCAGCTGAAATGGTGGTTGAGAACTGGTGGATGGGTAGAGTCTGAAAGCTCGGATGTTGCGGACCTCGCAGCGACAGGAGGTTGATCTGTGGTCGTTTGAGGATATTCTGAAACATTGTGACCAAGATCATTGGATGGTGGAAGGGAAGCACGATTACCGTCCGCCCAATAGCTGTCGTATTCGCTAGGCAAGATGGAACTTGCACGGTTCGGCTCAGGTACAACAGTAGGCTGGAGCGACGGTACATTCTGCTCTGTATCTGAAGTCTTCTGCTGTGTAAGACTCGCAACTATCTCCTTTCGAAGCCTATCGCTCTCCTGGTCATGTGTGGATACTTCAGTGCTGAGCTGCGGGATGATCGTAGGTCTTACGGGCGTCTGCTGTTGACTTGAAGATGCAAATGGTTCTGGGCTCGTCTCTTTTAAGGGAGGTGGTGGTGGCAAGTCATCGGACTTAGGGGAGTCTTTCGCCAGGGGGGCAGGTGATATGCTCGAATTAGATGACGCTGTTTGTTCAAGTCGCAGAGGTTGGGATAGATACACATCTCCATGCGATCGGCCCTGGTCCTCCCCTTCACGGTCCTGCGAAGGATGTGCTGAGGAAGAGCCAAGTCCAACAGACGCTTGAATGGCGTCACCCATGGCAGTCCCAGCCGCCTTCAATGCTGCGAGGGCATCAGAAGGTGGGGAAGATGATTTGGAAGGATCAGTAGCTGAGACTGGGTGTTTAGCCGTTGTTGGGGTCAAATCAACCTCGTCAAGCGGCGAAAGCACTTGATGGCCTTCCAGGGTCAGTGGTTTGTCATCTGTTAGTTGCATGTCCCTGTCTTCCTGATCTGATGGAGTTGGTTGTGTAGTTGCATACGACTCCCATTGTCCAGGCAATTTAGGCCTGAAGCTAGCCTCGCGCCCTGCGGTTGGCCTCCCGCTTGGGTCCTGTTTTGTTGGACTGTTGGGTCTGCTTGTGGTTGGCTTCGTAGGGGACGAAGGGCGCGAATGCTCTGGGCTTCTCTCCCAAGACTGGACGCTATTTCCCGAGGCATTTGACTGCGTGGAGCCCCGGCGTGAGTGCGAAACGTCTCCGAACTTTCCAGCCAATTCCTGAACGCGTCCCTTTCCGGGTGATTCTGAGCGTGGCCTCGGAACTGCGTCAGACAGAAGGGAATCTGGAGTCGGGTGGGAGGCTAGGAACGCATTCTGTGAATCCCTTTCAGCAGCACCTAGCTCGGGTATAGCTGTGGTCGGGCTCGATTTCATCGCCGAAGCAATGTCTGCCTCGCGTGTAGCATATGCAGAGCCGATGCCCCCTTCCGTATTCTCGGGTGATGTAGGACTCAATGAGCTGTACAGCGCTGATGATTCTGGTACGAATTTTTGCGGTTCGATTGCAGGGGACCGCGCAGGACTCTCACCACGACTGGGAGTTGCTAGACCGCTTCGTGGCAGTGATGTGCTGGAGAGATTGCGATCTTGGCCGGTCGGAGAAGGCTTACGGGCTATTTGACTCGTGCCTCCAAGCATGGTTGATGTTGGCCGGGATACAGGTGTACTACTTTCACTTGTTTCTTCAGCAATCATAGGCGTACTACCATCACCCCCAGCATTGTTCCGATTTTTAAGTGCCGATGTAGCAGAACTCGGAACACGGCTCATGATTGGGCTAATTCCAGACGTAGATTCTGTGTTACTCCGGGACACACCGGAGTCGGATTTCGAAATAGGCGTAGGTGGGACAGACGTCTGCTCGTCGTTCCTAGTGAATGCTTGATTCACTACGGACCGAAAACCTTGGTCATCCGGAGGCGAGGCAACATGAGCAAGGTTGTTATCTGTCTGTAGCTGCCGGTCCCCGGACCAGAAGTCGTTATCAAACGCGGATATCCGCCGAACCTGAGGAAGAGAAGGTGGTTGGTGGTCGTAGTCAGGTTGCGCTTTAGGTTGTTGGCCTTGCCCCGCGGCGTTATAATCAGGGAGGAAATCGAGTTTGCCCTCAGAGACCGTCTCCAGGGGTTGCAATGGTTTAGCAACGTCGACGCTCTTTTCTAGAGTTTCTGAGCCCTGCGAGGAAGTCACATCTTCTCTAGGTCGGGACGACAGGGATTCTACGCTTGGTCGCGAAGAGTCCATCGATGCAGTGCGTTCCCGCTGGCGTTCCTCTTCTACGCGTTTATAGATGTCTGCAGGCCTAATAAAGGGGAGAGGCTTGGTAGGATTACTGGGTGCACGATCTCGCGGAGACATGGCACTAGGTGAATCCATTTGATCTATGCTGCCTTTGCGGATTGGATATTTCGGGTTCAGCGGAGAGCCAGAAGCGGTTCCAGGCGTTGGTGATATCTTTGTCTGGAGCGGGGGAGGCAACGCAGCGGGGATAAAGTCGCGTCGATGCTGAGGTGTATCACTTGTATCTGACTCGGCAGCGCTGGCTTGTCGGCGGGCGGGGTGCACAGGACCTGAGGGCTGGCCCGGAGCGCCGTATGCTTGTTGCGGATAGGGCTGTTGGGGTTGGTATGTTCCAGATGAAAACGCACGATGCTCCTCGCCTGCTTCGAACGAATTCCTCCGCGCGTGCTGTGGAGGACCTTGATGCTGAGGGTCTGTGAAGCTTCTCGAAGACTGGTCGAACCGCGAACCGGGCTGCCGCAGGCCCGTCACGGCGGCGGGTTGAGGGGGTTGAGGCTCCTGGTCTGCGCCATATTCATCGTACTCGTCAACATCGCCCCAGTCGTCGCCGTCATACGAGTACGGCTTGGCCTCGACCCATTTCTTAGTCTTGGAGCGATTGACATTGGTCTTGAACGACGGCGGCTGCCCGGCCGGGAAGAGGTTCTGCGGAGGGCGGTCGCTGCAGGCACGTCAGTTGAAAGCTAGAGCTGAGGTCTGGGGAATCGCGTACAGCGGCGACCTCGAGTCTTGCTGGTTGAACCGGAATGGGCCAGACATTGCGTCTCCTGGCGTGGAGATGAATGCTGATCACTATGTATTACTAGCACCACTCCGTGAGAGGGGCGTTCTCAGGGCTATGCCCTTGGACAAGCCTGGGTTAGACAGCGCATAAACCAGGAGATGCACCAGAGAACAGTGTCGCGGCGCGGGGAGGCGCGTAATAGCAGGGCAGCTGCAGGTTGGCTGAGGGCGTGGGTTGGGCGACAGTCTTTGCGTGGAGCCTGCAGCAAGAGGTGTTGTCGCGAGGATGGTGAGGTGACAAGGGCGCGAGGCTGACAGTGAGCGGCGCAGAGTTCAAGGGTTAATCTTAGTTGCGAGCTCGCGCAAGCGCGATTAATAGAGATATGGCAGACCTGTAGCGCACGATAGGTGTAGGAGGTGTGGGGATAGAAGAGGTCTGGCGATCTTGTTATGCGATTCCTGCTGCATTGACGTATGAGCCGTCCTTCATGCCAGCATTTAGGAGGGATGGCACGTGATAGCGAACAACCAGCCGCCACAGCCACATTCGCCACAGCTGGGGGAAATAGGGACCACGTTGAAAGGCCACCGTCGATGATATGTTAAGCACCAACACCATTGTTCGTCCATCGAGCCACGCATGGCATATTCACAACAATAACGTGCACACATTCACGGTCCATACCCAACACCTGAGCATCGACTAGGCTCTGATCGCAGCCAAGCCTGCACGCCCTTTCCTGACAGCGGAACTCTTGCGCGGTCGAAGCGCCGAAACCCAACGCCCATCCTCGACAACCACCCGATTCAACCGCATTATCCTCGAGACACACGCCCGCCATGGCCGTATCCATACAGGACCGTACCGACGAGTTCCGGTCCATCCTCGCGCAGGCGCAGCGGCGACAGGCGCACTCCAAAACCGGCGCGCAACGGCAATCTCTCCTATCTGCGCAGCAGAAGGCCGAGGCAAATGGCAGCACACCACATCGCCAACGCTCCGAGTTTGCGCGCAATGCTGCAGAGATCGGGCGCGGCATCGCGGGGACGATGGCGAAATTGGAGCGCCTTTCGCAGTTGGCACGTCGCAAGACCTTGTTCGACGACCGGCCTGTGGAGATCGATGAGCTCACTTTCGTCATAAAGCAGGACATGGCCCAACTGTCCGGCCAGATCCAGGCACTGCAGGTACTTACAGCGAAACAGCACCCCAAGTTGAAGGCGGGGGCGGATCAGGAGGGCGAACACAGTCACCAGGTGGTCATGCTGTTAAAGGACAGGCTCCAGAACGTAGGCGGTAGCTTTAAGGATGTGCTGGAAGTTCGGACGAAGAACATGCAGGCGTCACGGTCGCGGACAGAGCAGTTCCTCTCTTCCGCTGCTTCCCATGCACAGTCTGGCGTAGACCCCTCGAGGACCGACTCGCCCCTATATCAGACACCATCACGAGGCCGGTCGCCCGGAGGCTTCAACAACACAAATGCTGCCCAGCAGGATATGCTCTCTCTCGATCCTTCGGGATCATCCGCCTTATCACGCGGCGGCCCACAGTCAGACGCACAGCTCTTGCTCATGGAGGAAGCGCAACCCCAAAACGCCTATATCCAGCAGCGAGGGCATGCAATCGAGTCGATCGAGAGCACAATTACCGAACTGGGGAGCATATTTGGGCAACTAGCACAGATGGTGTCAGAGCAGGGCGAGCAGATTCAGCGCATCGACGCCAACACAGAAGATGTGGTGGACAACGTTGAGGGCGCACAGCGCGAACTGATGAAGTATTGGAGTCGGGTCCAAGGAAACCGGTGGCTAGTAGCCAAAATGTTTGGCGTTCTGATGATCTGTATGTCTGCCCAGTGTCCCTCAAGCAGAGCCAATATTAACCCACGTGTGCAGTCTTCCTCCTCTGGGTGCTTATTGCCGGATAGGCCCTCACCTTTGTTACATTTTACGAAGCATCGGCATTTTCTAAAGGCGTTCACGAAGAAAGGGTCGCATCAACACCAGCTCGGCCTGGATATCTTCCCCACCACAGGCTCCATCAAGGGAGGCTCATTGCATGCAACACATCATTTCATTTGTATTGTACCACCACCTCTTTTCTTCGGCATGTATTGTTCAAAGCACTCAGGATCAAGAATCGGGCCAATAGTCATTTTAATAGACAACTTGTTTTCGTCTCTATCTCATCGCTTTCTCTCGTTTTCCCCAGACGTTTGGTGTTTCTTCTTGTGATGAGATTCACTTATCCCGTTCAAAGGATGAAAGTCTGTGTGGCCCCGAGGAGGACTCGGGTGTCTAAAGACAGGTCGCCGATATGCAGCAAAGGACGGATGCAGATCGATCTTGCTCGCGAACCTGCATGCTTTAGCCTTGGCTGCACTACTGCAATGTACAACATGACGCGGAGCAAACTCGCCATTGTTAAGCTAGTCACCTCGAAATATACTGCACCTCAACAATCTTCGCACAAACACGGCGCACTGCAGCTCGTAACATGGCATTACGTTGCGCACCTACCCCACTTATAAGGGGAGTTGCCAAGACGAGTGTTGTATGAAGGTAATCTGTACTATGTCTCCCTCCTGGAAGCTAATGCCAGCGCTGCGTGTCACCAACGTTGCCCCAAGACCTCCTTGCTGTAAGCTGAGCAACTGCATCACGAGCGAGTTGGTGGAGGGTTGTCAGGTCTGCCAACCCCGAGCTTCCAATTAAATGTGCGGATGGTCCGACCTGAGTCGGGTTGTTGCTGAAGTGCTTCTCCCTTTCTGTACCTTGCTCTGTTTCGTGCATCTGCGAGGCCGTGGAAATATCAGTCAAGAGTGAAGAGTCTGGATCAAGGTAAGAAAGTGCTAATTTTTCCCCCCAAAAAAAAAAAAATAAAAAATAAAAAAATTTGGGGGCAGTTCCAACTAGAGGTCAAAATAGTGATAGTAGACCAACTCTGCCAGCATCTGCTGTGTCTGCGAGAGGTAGCTCTACCGGTCCCGCAAAGCCAGAGGATATTCCGCATCCGTACCGAGATATGAGGCCCTGTATGCATGCATTGCAGATCAGTCAATCATTCCAAAATCGAAATCACATCCGATGGGCTAGAGCAAAGTCCGTTCCGACGGCTTGGACATTCCCAGAGGTGGTCAAGACTTTTTTCCCTGCCCGCGCAGTTCTGTGTCGCCGGACTGCCAGGCCGAGCTTCGTCGATCTCGCCGTCAGCGGTTGCGTCCATGTCAAGGGACCGGACCACGACTGATGCAAGAAGAGAGCGGTGAGCTGTGTTCCCTGTGGCCTGCTTTGTGAGGCCTCGTCCGGCGGGTTGACAGCAGGTGGACATGCAGACTAGCTCTGGTTGATGTCCAGTTTGGATCACAAGACCGTGCCATGGACTGCGCTCCCGCTCGGCCTGAAGGTGGGCTCGCTCCCGACCTGTGGCATCATGAGGTGCGCACAGGGGCGTGTGTCGTCTGGAGATGGGCGCAGCGGTGAGGACTGCAATATGCACTTGTTGTCCATGTTGCTTCATCTTGACGACGAATTTGCAGCGATCACCGTCGCCCAAGGCCAGTGGGCGGTCCGAGGTGCGGGTGATGAGGTCCCCACTCAACCACAGTTGAGATAATCGCATGTGCTGAGTGGCTTGACCGGCTGTCTGTGCTGCGCAACATGGCCGGATAGCGGTCATTAGACAATTCGTTCTGGCTAGCGTCTGGCGGAAAGTGCTGTTAAGTCCAGTAAATACGTAGTGGCATGTCCACATGCATACCACCACGCTGCACCCTCCCTCACCGACTACGCAGGCCTTAACCACCTCAACCCAGCAGCGCAATTGCAGCCTGCACCCATTGCCTCTCCGACCTGTCCTCCTCCTACACAGCGCCGCCGCGACTCTGGATCCAGCCGCACGCATGTTATTCCTGTAGCGCTCCTGACATCACCGTTCGTTGCAGAGGTTCGCAAAGCGCATGAGCGCACTGGCGCCATGACGGAGGCTAGAGACCACTATATGGCCGATTTGACCACCGCGCCCATCTTCGACGACACAATCTATTTATCGGAGGCTCTTGGGACTTCTACCGGCCAAAATGAGGACGACCTGGATGCTCACCTCGCCTTGTCCGCCCGCGAGTCCGGCATCGACGACCCGTACCGCTTCCTTTCCCCCGACCTGCACGGTATATCGACGTCTTTGTCGACCTTGACCGTGGGCAGCGAGCCGCGGAGCTCCATGTCTATGCACTCCCGCGAGACGCAGTCCACAGGCATCACTTCACACCCATCTCGAACGAGCAAGGACAATGTCTACACGGAATCGTCGCCCGTCTTGCGCACACTGCCGCCGCTTCTGCCTACGCGGCGCTCAACGTCTTTTGAATGCTACGATACCGTCCTAGATCGCTTCCGACCTAGTGTTCGCCACGCGCCCTCGTCCTCCACCGTCTCAGGGAACAGCTCCATCTTGTCCGGTTCGTCCGCACGATCCAAGCCTACTCCTCGCAAGCACAAGCGAACATCTAGCCTCTTCTCCATGTTCAGAAAAAACTCGGGGTGTGTCTGTATTATTTCCCGCACCTGAAACATAACTAATTGCTTTTTGCAGCGTCTGCGCTTCTCGATCACACCATGGTCACCACACGAACCCACTGAACCCTAAGCTAGAATGCGGCCACTCACTCTCCAAATATGCGATTCGGGTTCATATACAAGAGGCTTTGGAGAGCAGAGTGCACATCGCTCCCAGTTGCTGCGGAACTCCGTTGCCACGATCAGTGCTGGAGATGGTTTTGACCAAGGAAGAGACGGATATTGTGACCGCCGAACAAGTTGAATCCCCTTTCAGCTTTCTGCAAGACGTTGGATACGCCGAGGATGGCCTCTCTTCTGCAGACCTAGCACACGCTCTGGACACCCTGTCCCACCCGGCCGAGTCCTTCGTCACTGTGCCGGATACCTCAAGCCGAGCTTTGGCGCATGACGAAGAACAACTAAATCTAGCTCTGGCGAACGAGGCGTTCATGAGCCTGAGGGCCCAGCAAAAGGAACAGTTTCAACGTGTTTCATCCTTTGAGTCTAATCAGCGGAGAGCATTATTGGCATATCATCGGTGGTCACTGAGGCGGCTTACAACCGAGCTAGAGAGAAACGAAGCGGAGAAGACGAAACAGGTAGGGATTTAAAGCCGAATTTGTATCTCATCTCAGCTTACTTAGACCCTACAGCATGCCCTCGAACTCGAACGCCTGGACGAATTACAAATTGTCGCCGAGCACGATCTCCGCATAGCCCACGCTCAAGAAACCCAGAACGTCGCAACCGCCTTGAAATACATGGAGGCTTACTGTTCTGGCTCCAAGCCCGCCAATCCGGAAAATGCGCACACCATCACCGAAGAAGACCGTAAAAAGCTGGCTCGTCAGTACATGATTCAGGAAAAACTACCAGGAAAACATGAGAGTGCTATCAATGTGTTGAGGGCGCGACAAGAGAAGGATACAAAGACTAAGCTGCAGAAGCAACAAGCAGAGCTGAAGCAGTTAAGCACAGTTTATGAAAACGAAAAGCAAGAAGAAGAATTGCAATATATGAAGGATTCGAGTCATTTGGACGAGCTTATCGAAGCGCGAAGAGGAAGGCTGACGCATAGATGGGATCTGAAGTTTGAAATATGGCGACGTGATTGGGAGACCCAGCACAGGACCTCACTAAACAGACAGCTACCGCACGAGGAATGGCCACGGAACACGGATATCGAAGGACCACTTGATTCCTCTAGCCCTTTGGCTTTATATGCGCAGGTTATGGTGTGAACGGAGTCGGATTGGATCTATTTCCGTTGTCTCGCCACTTAATATGGACCGCACACGATTGCAACGCATTTCTTTACACGCTCTTTACTACCTATTTGCATACTCCCAACTCTTTCGGAATCTCTATCGCATAGCGTGGCGTTCTTTTCTTTTTTCTTTTTCCGCAGCTACTGCGTGCACATCCGGCGCGAAACTCATCTAGCGCATTTTAGCGTTGCACATCACTCATCTTTTCTCTGCTTTCCTTCGATATCTATATACCCCGCTGGACTACCAGTTTTTGCTTTGGCTTGGATGGGAACGGTAGAGACTGGAGCCTGAATGAGGCTCTAACACATGCCATGTCATGTAGATGCTTAAAGAATTTGCTTGAGGAGTGAGTTCTAGGGGCTTATAGTGGGTAGCATTCAATACACCGCTTAATACACAAAATTGCAAACAAAGCCATCGTAGTGATATGATCAGTGCTGTATTTAAGGCACCCTCGGTTTCCCACGTGACAAGACTTGGTCACCATTCAACTCGAACTTGGCTACCTGGACCAAACCAGTGAATCAACTCTGTCCAGCACGCATCGCTGTACAATATTCCCGCAGGAGAAGAGAACCCAATAGAGTTCTACCGTATACAAATCCTCAAACCACCCTTCTATCCGCTGCTTTCCTTCTTGTCGACCTCGAAAAGGATGGCCGTGGTTTTTATTATCTCAACCTCTCCTTTTCTCTTCTGTGACAGCTCACCCACACCCATGCCATAAATAGCTCTTCTCCCAAAAGCAAAAGTAAACCTTCCCCTCATTTCCTTTCTTTTCTTTCTTTGACCCCTCCGCCACAAAGTATGCTTATGTGGAGAAATATCGACCATGTGACATCGCGTTTGCGCACCTCCACGCTCCCGCTAGCCATGCATGCATCATGCAGGGGCACAGGAATAAAATAAACGCACATGGCTTCGGGTAACAAACAAACACAAACCAACGCGAGGCTAAACCTACTGCAGTTCGGAGATTTGATTGTGGCGAGGTGGCTAAGGATAGTAGGCACCTCTAGGAAAGCGGGTTTAAAGTAATGAACAGATTGGAGAGTCATGACAGAGCATAAAGTGTTTCCACGCAAATGCAGTGCAGTAAAGGTAAAAGGCCAAATTCTCAATTCACTGCCAGTCTACTTCTTCGATCGGCAGGTAGACTGACAAAGTATATCTACATATCAAAAGCAACACCCCAAAATCAGCGTCCCTTGCTCCCTGAAGACAGACGCGGCAACAAGGCAATTTCAGTGGCGACACCTTGAGCTTGGAACTTGCTAGTATACGCTCAGCGCATAATATGTTCATCCGCTCCAATTCTCTTCACATTACCCGCAATCTGATAAAAAGCTCCCAACCCGCACAATGTGCCAGGGCTCAAAGCACGCGTCCGGCATATCGAAAGGCATGATCCAGAAGAAAGACATGAAGGCAAGAAGGGGGTATGCGCACTTCAAGAGCATATGAAAGACAGGCCAGAAAGAACATACAAAGTGAAGTTATTCAATTCAAGATCACAAGTTTTGGGTGATTGTTCCAAATGACATAGGAGAAGAGTATTGGGTATGGGTATGGGGTAATAGACAAAGGGGATATATGAAATTGAGCAGTAGTGCTCCAATAGTAAGACGAGGAAACCTTTTGGTCCAAAATATCTCTTCGTACGTACAAACTATCCAGTAGGGTGCTCCTCCGCAATGAACATGAAGTGTCGCTTCCGGTCGTCCATGAAAATGCTTGCATCGCGCAGGTATGTAGAAGTGAAAAGGAAGCGACTTGAGAATGTCAAGTTTATCGAGTTGGTGCTAGGCGTGCTGTGCATTCTGACTCGTGGACAAAGTTTGGGTGTGATCTCGATAACGTTTTACCAAGGCTACGGTTACCCGACTGTCAAATCGCCTAGTAGCCTGCGCTACGGTGCTGTCGAACTTCGCGAGCTCCAGCGCTCGCAGCGCGACCATTAGAGCTGGGAATAGTGAGTTGTTTGCTCGCAAGTCCATCTGAGGTTGCAGTCCTCCTCTTGGTGCCGCTCTTTTCAAGCCGGTTTGTCCTCCAGCCCTCGTACCACTGCTCGCGGCTTGCCTCGCGAAGCTCAGAGCGCCATTCGCTGAACACACTCTCTCGCAGTCTGACGAAATCGCAGTGTTCCGCATTCATAGGATCAGCAAAGCCCCAGGCAAACCTTCGACCGACTACCTCGGGTTCGTACGGGTCTGGAGAGATGATACTGAGCGGCAGATACGGTATCTCGGAATCGTCACTATGAATGGATGCAGATATTGCCGATGGCTTCCGAGTGTGGTTGCGCTTAGCATTGGGAGGAGAAGTCGGTGGCGAATGTGAAGTTGAGGAGTTCGATGAAGCGTCTGAGCCAGCCTCTGAGGATGATCGGTCAAGTAGCTTGTTGAGGACTTTGGATTTGCCTTCGTTGTCTGAAGACTGAATGTATGCATCTTCGTCCCGCTCATCAAGGCGGTCTGCGTCCTCGTCCTCTGAGTCTTCGGAGAGATTGAGCGCCTCTAAGGGGTCTAGCTTGGCTCGCTTGAGGGTGTCCCAGACCATTTTCTTTAGGTGGCGCATGTGCGCCGCAGTGATAGTATCGGCCTTGCTGATTACTGGGATGACGGTTGTCCTTCCCTGCAGTTCGCGAAGCACATTTAGATCCAGGTCCTCGTCAAGGCCGCCAAAGATCTGGCTCCCTATCTTTTTGTTCTGCTTCTTGCGCGCTTCGGCAATGTTGGAATCAAGACGCGAGGGGTCCAATATCAAGAAGACACAGTGGATATGAGTGTCGCGAACGCCTGGGGCGCGCACAACCTTCTGCTCCTCAGTAAAAGTGTCCTCGAACTTGGACTCAAGGAAGGAGGTGATGACGGGCAGTTGGAAGTCAACGATGTGCTTCTCAAGACCTTGCGAATCCCAGAGTGTAACACCAACCCGCTCATTATCTACCTCTGTCTCCAAGTATTCGCATGTGAAGGGAGAGTCGGGCGATTGCGCAGTCGTTGGTGGAGACGGTGTTTGGGCGCGCTTTTTGGCGGGCAGCGCGAGCGCAGTGCGAAGGAAGTCGATGAAGGACGATTTGCCAGAGTTCTTCGTGCCGATGACGAGGATGCTAGAACCATATTAGAGACGACATTGACAGTGACGTATGTACTGCTTACTTGAACGGCGTCGGGTCCTTCCTTCTCCTCACTCGACGAGGGCTGTTCACGGTGCTAACAGCGCTGCTAGCATAGCTGTAGCGGCCGCGGTGCGTCATGCTCTCGGTTCTCGGGTACGGGTCGAAGTCCATGTAGGGTGGCGAGCTGCCGGGTACTGGGGGGGGCACGAATCCGGTGTTATGTGCCATCTTGTACTCTCCCGATGGTCTGCTGAAGTTGTGGTTGTAATTGCTGGCCTTGTTGGAGATGATGGCGACGGAATCTGGTCGCGCATCTTCCCCACCGAAGTTCTCGATCTGGGGGAGGGGTGAGTGCGAGGGGAGACGAGGTGGTTGCTTAGGAAGCATTGCGGCCTCCCGCTGCTTGCGCAGGGCCTCCTCCTGGGCAAGAGCCTTTTGCTTCTTGCTCATCTTGCCTCCTGATGCACTACGTTGGCCGCCGCGGTTGTCTCCGGAGCTCTTGCGACGCAGGAAACCGAAGCTCGACCGTCGTGCAGCCGAGTCTTGCTGGTGATCGCCGTTGGATTGCTGGATCTGGGGCAATGCAGTGTGCTCGGGAGAGCCTTCCTTGAGTACAGGAGGAGGGTTGGGGGAGCCGGCAGGTGTTGCACTCATTTTCAGTGGGCGGCAATATCACGTTATCAATGAACGGCACGCTGGCGCGCGGTAATCTTAGCACTCGGAAAGGAGTGTTTGGCGTGGTAGGCGTCGTTGGTGGCAGCGCTCTCCAGGTCGTGACGAGACGGCGAGTTGCTCTTTCGATGGTCGAAAATGGAGTGAGTGAGATTGAAGGGGGAGATGTTCCTGCGGGCGGGCTGGGTCAGTACTGGTTGCGACGCGCTGTTCACCGCGCCCGTAGTGGTGCCCGGGGAAGTGGCAACGAAATTACGATGCTGAGGGAGCGCGCACGACAGGTCCGGACGACTTACCGTACTGCAACGTACTACGGCCTAGCTGCTGCAGGACCAGCAAGCTGCCGGCTCTAGTCTCGAAAACGAACTGCGAGCTCCGCAATGTGCTGCGGACTGGGGGGGTGGCTGACGGCCCTGGGGGATCAGAAGCAAAGACGAAGGAGGGGAAGCCAGCCGCAGACGTCGCCAGGACCTATTCTGACACGTTTGAGAAGGGGAATGGAGCCAGAACCTGGGCGATAGGAGGGAATAATTGGTGCAAGAGGGCATGGAGCAGATAGGAGAGAGAAATCAGACATGAACAGCAACTTTCAGGAGAAACAAATGGGCAGGCCAATAGGCGACAGGGACAGGATGGCACGCCCTCTTGCAAAGAGCCTGAAACCGCCAACGGCACACTCAACGGTCATCGACACTCGACAATCGGCCATGGACGGGAGACAATTGTTCGCAATTCTTCTAGAACCGCCGAGCGACATTCACGCTGCACGCGTTCAATGGCCGCCCTGCCCCACCTCTCAATCATTCTGACACACGTCTGGCTCGGCGCTCAGCTCCCACGATGCAGGCAGCTGAGCCTCGTATGCACCGCAAAGGGGTCGCTCGGATGGAGTAGGAGTTGAGTCGCTTTGGGCAGCCCGGTCGAACGCGATCATCTCGTTTCTATGCAGAGAATGGAAGCATCGTCCTGGGTTCCCATGTTGCGCATTTCATGCACATGCTCCCGAGGACCCGCAACCCTGCAGCGTTTCAAAAGTTTGAAATGCCCCGATGACAATAAATCAGCCAATGGAACATGATATGTTGTCTGTATTTATGTATCCAGAAGGCCATGCCTCCAATTGGCCGCATCATTCTCATTTTCGAAAAGTACAACGCAGGCTTGGCACCTAATGGTTTGGTGCATGACAATGGGCGCGCTGTAGGAGCCACGAGTTGAGAATTTCGAACGCATCCTCTTCTGTCTTGTTCGTTGTCGTGGCTAATCCCAGGCTTCCAGCACTCTACTAGTCGGCAGAGCTTACTGTGCCTCTTGGTCTGTTGTCAGTTACGGCTAACCGCCAAACCCTTGCCCACAACCTTACTTCAACCTTCCCCACCCACAACATTCCATCTACAGGCACCCAACCTAGCCACCAACACCAACATCATTGCATTTTCCCTTATCGCAGACTAGCTTTCCAACTTGCCCAGTTGGTTGCTTACCAGGGCGCCCTATTTAAGGAGGGCGACCACCTAAACAAGTGACCCTCTCGCCGCTCGTCACGTCGCCTGTCACACCAACTTCGGTTTCGTCCCCTCAGCGTCAGTCGATATGGGATTCTTGAATGACCACCCCGGGGCCACGACCGTGGCAGTTTTGATCACGGCATGGTTCATTAGGTCATGTATCAATTTTGTCAGGACTCGCAGACGCATGCACAAACTTGTAAAGAAGTCCCTGTCCTTCTCTATCCTATTCTCGAATCGGAAAAACTGATATCCGGCAGCCGGGTCCGCCTCACAGCATGGTGTTGGGACATATGATATCAATGGGAAAAGTCGTCTCAAAGCTGCCCAATCGGGTCCATCCGCACGTGTTCCCGCATTATCTCACCAAAGAATATAATCTTCCTCCCATCTTCTATATCGACGCTTATCCAATTCGACAACCGATGATGGTGGTTCTTGATCCTGAGGCAGCCAATGAAGTTTCGAACAGCGGCCTTCTCAAGCATGCAAATATAGCCGACTTCATCAAGCCGCTTGCTGGCGAGAGAAATCTGGTGACCATGGATGGGCCCGTTTGGAAAAAGTGGAGGAACGTTTTTAACCCTGGTTTTTCAATTCAGCATGTGAGAACCAAGTATGCCATCTTTCGAATTGAAATCACTAACAGTTCCAGATTATGGACCAGGTTCCAGTAATTGTCGACTTGGTACAGGACTATACAAACATCCTCGATCAACATGCTTTGGAAAATGATGTTTTCCGGCTTGAAGAAGAAGCCACAAAGATTACCATCGATGTGATTGGGAAGGTTGTTTGCGACCATGACTTCCGTTCACTCACCACCAACAACGAGTTCGTAGAGGTCATGCGGAAAACGCTTTCCTGGATGCCCGACTCTCAGTCCTTGGATCCATTCCACCAGTACCATCCTTTGAGACCATTGTATTGGAACTACTACAAAAAGCAAATGGATAAGTATGTTGGCAAGATCCTTGACGAACGTTTCTCGGTGCGCGACGCGGCCCAACCCAAGAAAATGAGAAGGAAAACGAGCATCGATCTCGCGCTAGAAGAGTATTTCAAGGAGAGTGGCCAGGACGCTGATTCTAGGACTGCTACCATGAATGCTGAATTCCGCCAATATGCCATTGACAATCTTCTCATCCTGCTTTTTGCAGGTCACGATACTACCGCCTCCACCATTTGCTACGCCTATCATCTTCTGCACAATAACCCAGAAAAGCTCGCTAAGATCCGCCAAGAGCTTGACGAAATCTTCGGGGTCGGTGTGAGTGCCAGAGAGCAACTCAAGACATCTCCATACCTCATCAACAAGTGCGAATACACCCTAGCGGTCGTTCGGGAAACGCTCCGGCTCTGGTCCCCAGCCTCGACTGTCCGCATTGGCAGGAAAGGGTATTTTGTGAAAGACCCAACGACTGGCGAAATGCTGCCAACCGAGGGAGTTATGGTGTGGCCCGCCATGATGTCCATCCACCGCGACCCACGCAACTACGGCGAGTCCACGCATCAATTTGTCCCCGAACGCTTTCTTCCCGAGAATGCGGACAAGCTCCCAGCCAATGCGTTCCGACCTTTCGAGAAAGGCCCGCGCAACTGCATTGGCCAAGAATTGGCGCTTGTTGAGATGAAAATTATCCTGGCGCTCACGATTCGAGAGTTTAATGTTAGATCTGCGTATGATGAGCTAAAGTCTCTGAATAAAGACGGGAGTTTGTGGTCTGAGGAGAAGGCCAGTAAGAGAGGGCCGCAGGAGTGCTTTGGCGAAGAGGCGTATCAGGTTCTACTAGCGGCTGCAAAACCCAGAGAAGGGATGCCTGCGAGAGTCACAAGGAACATGCAGATGCGCCCGAACTAATGGCTGTGATATTCGACGGGTTCGCGGTTGCTCGTATTTCTCCTGGGTTTGAGAGAAATTCGTTGTTTTGCGGCATGAGACGCTTCCCGAAAGTGCTGCTTTCAAACCCCGAGCCGATCTCCGAGGACGACTACACCCTAGGTATGTAGCAACGTCAAGTTCTGGAATTCTAATATCATATTTCATAAATAATGAGCATATTATCTTCCACCATTACGAATGTACGGTCGTCTTCTTGGTTTCAATTGTCTGTAATCTGAGGCGCGTCACTCGGAAGAACTCGCTCTGTCTCGACTATGATTTCACTCAATTATCACGGAGATTTTGTCTTCGTTCTCTTGTTACATATGTTCCTTAGCTTTCTCTACCTTTCTCTTCTCTACAGCCTCTCGGAATAACAACTTTAATCGGCTCTTGGAAGCAAGCAATATCTTTCCTCTTCTACCTGCGCAATTCCTATCCTCACACGCCAACCCACATACTGCAACAACCTATAACCAACATGCTCAAAATTAAGATCCTGTGATCTTCCAAGAGAGAGGGGCGTTTAGAAGACGTTAAACTCTACCACAGAATAGGGATGGTTGGACAGCCAATTGCGGGATTCGGAGCCGCTCCCGCACCCCGCGCGCTATATTTCTGCGATTCAGGGACCGGCATGGGCGGCGGCTCTTAAACGAGGGGGGCAGACTCGGGAGGGGTTGTAAGTATGGGGTGAGAAAGTAATGAATATGTGACGTCAAGCCGTCGCTCGTTAGTCTTCTGTAGCACTGAGCATCCTTTCCCATCTCATCATCCTAATTATAACACTGAAGCATTTGTTCAACACTAACACACACACACACCATGAAGCTCCTGACCCTCACCCTCACCCTCCTCTTTACCCTATCCCTCATCTTTGCCCAAAACCTAACTAGCACAAACAACCTTGGCAGTAACCCCTCTGATCGGCGCACCATCACCGCCACCCAAGCCCAAACCATCATTTCCGCCGCCGTAACTAACGCGACTTCCCTCTCCGTTCCGCAAAACATCGCCATCGTCGACCCTTCAGGCCTCCTCGTCGCCTTTCTCCGCATGGACAATGCATACCCGGGTTCCATTGATATTTCGACGAAGAAGGCACGAACAGCGGTGTTGTTTAATGGTATTACGTCGGAAGCACTTGGGAGGCTAGCTCTGTCCGGGGAGGCGTTGTATGGGATTGAGGAGACGAATGGGGGGTTGGTTCTTTTCGGGGGTGGGTAAGTATATACGATATCTAGTCTCTTCCTATGATGTTTCATTTCAATTTTTCTATTGAAAAGATAGCTAGAGAGTTGTTCATTATGCAGATGGGAAATGGTGTGAAAATGGTGCTGACGAGTGTTTGATGCAGAGTTCCGATTTATCTCAATGGGTTCTTGATTGGAGGTGTTGGTGTGAGCGGTGGGACTGTGCTTCAAGATATTAAGGTCGCGACGGCTGGGGTTGTGGCGTTGGGTGCGTCGACAAGTGTGTCTTAGTAATGGGAACTGGAAGAAAAGGAAGGAATGCAGCATGTAGACTTTACAAGATACGGATATGCAAATAAAAAGACCACACCGATATGGAGCTTGACACGAACTAAAACATTGAGATGTGATGATGTGCCAAATCTCGAGTTCTCACTTCAGTGTCATCTGAAATCGGCAGGCGTTGAACACTACCTGCCTTCACTACGCTATACCCTGATTTAACTTTTATCTCACTGACCGTTCCTTCCACACTATTCCCAACAACATTATCACAACCCACAACCCATATATCTCAACCCAACGATGACAAACGAAGACTCTATCGCATAATTGATGAATATGAAGAAGCGACTACCGAGCATCAGCGGTGTGTTGCCGAGTTCTAACGCATTGTTACTGCAAATAAGAAGAACATAGCAATCATAAAGGAGCATAACAGGAGTCTAGATGAGTAACATATATTGAGCGGGAAATTGTATGAACTCATGCAGAGGCAGCGGATACACTGAGCCGGATCCATCCTCGCTGCCTCCTATCCTTCTCGCTCCTGTTGCTGAATATCAGTCCGAGGAATTTGATGCTGCGAAACGGTTGACTTGGCCATTCGACCTTCGTGTATCCTTTACATCCACCACGGCGAGGCTGAAGCCTCCGCTGGTCCTATAAGAGCGCCAATATTGTACCCTCAAGAAAAAGGTGAAGGGATGTAGCAGTGAGGAGTTTATCTTTCGCTGGCTGGGGCAAAGAGAAGCTACGTGTGAGCTGGTGTTGGAAATTTGGTTTTAGACAACCACAGGATTCAACTCGGAAGAGAAAGAGGGTTAGGACCAATTCTTAACGTTTCTTGTACAAACTACGGAAAAGGTGTTCTACTTGGTTGAGCATTACTTATCCACAGCGAGGGAGTGAGTTGAAACTGGCGCTTGGGGTCTTGGGAAGACTTAAAACTCGAAACTCCCAGGCTATTGTCGGGGTAAAGATATTGGTGACGGTTAGATAGAATTTTGAGGGCGAGAATTCGACATATTAAGGCCACTGTTTCTTCAAATTTCACGGGCGAGTAACCGAGTCAGAGACCTCGATAAGTGCTAAGTCCTATATGCTTACTCAGGACGAATTGACGCAGTAGTGTTCAAGTCTTTGTAGGTATGCGTATGCATGGTGTCAATGATCTGATATTGCTATGCTACATATGCACAAAGTTCCTCGCACCTGAAGCCTCATATTCCCTACACAATCAATGAAATCGATCTCCTATGGTGAGACTATGCTAAATTGCTCTCTGCTTTGGTACATTTTCCAAACAGTTTCATGAGTCTCTCCTGCGACCTGCATTTCTCTGCGGCGTAGGAGATCTAGACACAGAACTTGTATTCCTTCTCTTCCTCGGCGGAGGGGAAGCAGACACAGAACTCGTGTTCCTTCTCTTCCTCGGAGGTGGCGGCGATCGAGAGACAGAGGTGCTGTAGCTGCGACGACGGACTCGCTGGTCCCGCGAGCTTGCCGACCCTGCGCGGAGACGACGTGGACTGTCTGAACCTGGGCGACGACGACGTGGAGGAGAGTCTGCGCGACGGCGCGGGGGTGGGCTGCTAGATTCTCGGCGGCGTCGTGGTGGAGATGGGGACCTCGAAAGACTGCTAGTATAACGTCGGCGTTTTCCAACAGGCGAACGGGATCGAGACACAGAGCTTGATGGGCTGCGTCCACGGCGTCGGGGAGGTGTGGGAGAGCGGCTAGAAGAATAGCGCCTCTTACGGAGAGCAGGCGACCGGGATCGCGACCTAGAGTCAGAAAGACTGCGTCCGCGAACTTTTCTAGGAGCAGGAGACCTGCTTCGAGTGTAGGAGCGACCTCTCGAACTCGACCGAGAATCTTTCCTACGTCGTGCGGGCGTCCTCGACCGTGAGCGAGAACGAGAAGAGTACGAGGAGTAAGACGACACGCTCTCTGAGTCTGAGTCGCTTTCCGGCTCTGGCTCAGGCAATGGCTTAGGAACGTTCTTCTTGAGGAACTCGCGCATGCTTTCTGTCAGGACACCCATACCAATGGCCGTGAAGAAATTGATGGAGAAGCGCGTGTTGGCTTGGTCGTCAGTAGGGAAGATGCCAGTGAGACTGTCCTCAAGCATGGGATCCTTCAGTCGTTCGACCATAGTCTTTTGACCCAGTGATGACATGAGCTCTTCGAAGAGAATCTTGATGAAGATACGCGAACTTGAAGTCGTGTCCTCCTCGTTCAACTTGATGGCTGCAAATACATGCCAGTTAATCGCCTCCGTTGCCAAAAGGTGTGCGAAAAACTGCGCAACAATTCGAAGACGATTCGTTTCCAGGCGATGAATCGTCTCGTAGTAGGTGGCGAAGCCCTCTTCAAACAAGTCGGCCCACATGCGGTTCAACTTGCAGAATCGTTCACCAATCATGCCGTAGAACTTCTCGTAGGTACGTTCCTGGCTGGCGCATTCGACAATCATGGTTGTAAGCTCCTTCTCCAGTCCATGGGGAAGGTTCACGCGCATGAGCTTGTGACAACATTCTTCAAAGCCTCCGCTGCTCTTAATGGTGAGGTATATGGTCCGGCGTAGGTTGACCAGATCGGCATTCGTCTGGTCCTTGACTTCCAACGCTTTCTCTTCCTCATCTTCTTCATCCTCGTCAGATGCGTCTGTGTATTCCGCATCACTTCCTTCCTCCTCTCCCAGGATCTCGGCCTTCAGCTTCTGGTATTGGGCCTCGTTTTCCTCGTATTCCGGGTCGAACTTGAAGATGTTGAGACCATCCTCAACCTTAATGTCATCCTCGAGAGTGTGTCGATGTGTATGCTGATCCTCCTCTTCAACAAGGTCAAGCTCCTCTTTAACAGCGGGGTTCTCCTTGTACTTGTCCTTCCTGACCTGGAAGAGGACCTCAATCATGTACTGCGTCCGCTTGTCGATGTCCGCTTCGTGGAGGATATTCCGGAACTGGTCGAAAATAGCATTTGATATGGCAGCGTTCATCTCCTCCAAGAACTGCCCCACCTCTTTCATTATGCCTACAGCAATCTCAACGCTGTCGTCTGTCGGTTTGTTGAGCAAAAGTAGCAGAATTTCTGCGATGAGAACCTCATGCACGACCTGCACGTTGACCAGATGCGACAGAAACGTTGAACTAGCCACTGCGACCGCCTTGTCGTTCCGCCTAAAGCTCTTTCTGAACTGTATGATGAGCCTGCGCACAAGCAGGTCGCCCACTTGGGGCAACTTCGTGTTCACAATGGCCACCATGGCCGCGTAGATGGGTGTAAAGGGCAAACTTGATGCTTGGGCCTTCATAATGGACCGACAGAACAGACCCCGGCCCCTCACCAAGTTCTCGGCGAACAGTTCTGGCACGATCATCTTGATATTGGCGATGTTACACTTGTTGATCATGCCTTGTATCGACTTTTTCAGTGCCTCCCATGCCATACGCTGGTATTCTGGTGTCGCCTTGTCCGTAATCGCAGCCTGCATTGCCCTCAACCGCGCAGGCGGGATATAGGCGCCACCTGCACGCGTCTTCGAGTCGTCGATGGGGAGCTTCCTGGTGGCGCTAAAGGCGCTTTGGAACAGTTTGAGGCGGGAGTCATCATCGGGAAGATCTCCACCTGGCTGCTGTTGCCGGCCGCCATTCCTGTTCTCATCTCCTCCAGACTTGCGCCCATTTTCTGGTCGTCGCGGCGGCTCCTCGTCGAAAGCGCGTTCGCGTGCTCGCGGTCGTTCCGGCGGGAAGTCGTCATCCACGTCTTGTCTCCTTGATCGCTTCGATGGGCCGGCTTCGTAGGGCGAGTGATCGCGCTTGCGGGGAGGCTCTGGGAGTTCAGGCTCCGGCGACGGGATGCGCACGGCGGAGGCGACCTCCATCATGGCGGCTAGGGTTTCCTAACGAGGATCGATGGATATAAAGCCTCCGACGATGGTCCACGGGATGCAGTGAAAGCGCGAGCTCGAGATATCGATCTCAGGGGAAGCTGTGTTCGCAGCGAGTGGAGAGCAGAGGTAGGTTTGATGGCGTTGATGCGGCTAGAAACTTTAGCTTTACGCGGCCCGACTTTCCTCCAGCGCATCTTTCTTGGCACTGGCCAAAACACCAGCTCGCCTTTACCACGACAATCGCATTCACGACAAATTACTCGTTCTCCAACTTGCAAACTAATTCAAAATGGTGAGTCAAGATTAACGTGAAAGCAAGATCTAGCAGACGAAATGCTAACTCCACCCTAGCTCGACCGACTTGTGGGCCTCAGCATGCTCATCGTAGCATCCGCCGTGTTTCTCTACTACACTATCTGGACGCTGTTCATGGTACGTTTATGCCTTATGTGTTCTTCCAAACATTTTCTGTGTTTGAAATTCCGTTTGCTAATCCAATATAGCCCTTCGTTGATGAGGATCACGCCCTCCACTCCCTCTTCCCCCCACGCGTTTGGGCGATTCGCATCCCCGTCATCCTGATTATTCTCTTCACTACCGTCGTCGGCAGCTTCCTCTCAGTCGTCATGATACGAAGCAACAGGAAGAAGGCGCTCAAGGCCCAGCAAAAAAAGGCATCTTGAGCAGAGTTCAAAGGACACGTTGCAAGATGGAGCGGCTGGGATATGGGTCACCCTGGCGCATGTGATGGCGCAGAGGCTTAAGAACGCTTCAAGGGGCCAAGGGCATTGGGACGGCGCAATCGAGGCGTGTACATCGCAAGGACTATATCAATAATATCGAAATCTGAGCTGCTCAACAAAAATGATTCTACACTGTTGAGATGAACACCTGTCGTGTCTACAACCGACCATGCCAAAACCATGTAAAGGGTTGAAAGTTACAGTCTCCCACGGATTATCGCATCTCAACAGTAAAAAGAAGCAAAAACATACAACAGCAGGTATTCGCTAATGGTCTCCCACTTAACTACTAACCTACCGGTAAGCTAATTCAGTACACAAGATCGGACGGGTTTGTCTGCTTCGAGCTTCCTATGGTCGTATGTGATTGATCTGACCTCCAATCCGTCTTATATAGGAAGCAGATAAGTTCGCGATCTTTAGACTCGGCCTCCTTAATTCGTCAACCTCCCACCCTATCCCATCAGGCTCCGACCAATCCAGAACCCGAAGTGTAGCCTAATTATGTTCATCATGCCTCTGGGCCAACTTCACTAAGCCAAGTCTATACGACATCCACACCCACATATTCTGTCCCTTCTTACACCTTTCATCCTGTCTATCATCGACAAACCTTGATGCAATAGACACTCTGGACAAACATGTGTCCTAGACGGAAAACCAATTGGAAGAGTAATTGTTTCAGACGAGGGTGGATGAATAGGGGAAGAGGTTCGAGGAATTGATGAGGACTTTTTACTGCTCAGATATCCCGATGACTGGCGGTGGCGATGATGGGAGTGAGGAAGGGAGTGATGGGTGATGGATGTGATAGATTTGGATGGCTAACACTGTTCGAGTGCATTTCGAGATACAGTGGAGTGGTAACTTGAAGTGTTACACCATGATTCATTCCTACGGAATTTGCTTTTAGTGGACACAACTCTGTCCAAGTAGTCCCATCAGACACAATGAGGTTGTGCATCACCTGGTTTCGCTGTATAGCTGATCCGACCAGCAGGTAGGAAGAACAGCGCAATGAGTGCCCCTTTCCTGACTTGTGGATAGCTGCGTGTCAATGATTAGCCACTCGCACCTTCCGTTCCCAATTCAGACCACTTCTAGGAAACGGAGACTCACTGATGGGTACCGGGCCCAGGGCTCGTCCAACCAGCGCCCTGCCACCCTTGCATTCCCTTCAATTCAGCCGTCTTATCAATCTGCACCACGCAATTGATCTCACCATACGGATGCGCATGGTACTGCCCCGAATACTCCTCCTCCGAGTCCATATACACGGTCGTGATGCTCAAGAAGCGCGTCTCTGTCTTGGGCACAGCAACCTTGGAGCGTCGATACTTGGGTCCATCAAGCTCAATGTTAGCGACCCAGCCTTCCTTCAAGCCTTGAATGGTGAGCGAGCAGAGGTCTTCGTAGATGGGGTTGCCAGGGCCGTAATTTTTGTTTAAAAAGGCCTCGAGATCTTTGCCAGGCGTCCTGGAGCAAGTGAGAAGAGGTCGGGAGAGGGTGTAGCTGAAGGAGCGTACATGTTCTCTACTTCTGAGAAGAAGTCTTGACAGTGTTTAAGGAGCTTCTGAGCTGTGGGGTACTTTTGGAAATCCACCTCTACCGACGGCATGTCTCCATCTTTGGTTGGGGCATTTGTTGGTGGTTGCATGTTGAAGTTTGGTATGGATATAAGATATATTGAAACTTGAAGCGTTGAAACCCGGAACTCCTAAAAGGTCTAGGAGCTTTATATCTTTTATTGATAGTGCTTACCGAATAGTATCGGCCGGAGTGATTTGAAAGCTGTGATGATGATCCGGTACCCGGGAGTGTAGTGCGGCTGTTGACGAAGATGAAGAGACTTACCTCATCCTCAAGCTCTAGAGGTCTGGCTGGAAAAGGCCTCAAACAAGGTAGGAAGGCGCAGGGTCCCGACTTTGTAATCGATTTGAGATTATGTAAATGGAGCTAAAGGGAGCTTGACATGACTTGCATGTGTTCTGCATTCGTGAAGCTGGAGCTACCCCGCAGCAGGAATCCCTCGGATTACATTCGCGGTACATCTAAGACCTCAGCTGGAATTTAATTTTGGCTCTCGGGATTCCAAGTACCTGGAGGGACACAAGTGATGCATGAGGAATCAAGACAGCTCTGATCTACCACAAAAAATTGATAGCTCTCTGCCAAAAGACCTTGAGTTCCCATATCTCCATTCTCTCCTAGGCGCATCGCCCACGCGCGGCCTTGACTATAGTTCATCTGAAAGCCCTATGTCAGCTTCCATAGTCTTCGACGTAAGGCCTTCCGGCTGCTCCCATACGAGAAAGCGAGGCGGAGAACTTAGTGCACCGTATGGATGATAGGAAACTACTGGTAGGGCTCTAGATGGAGAATTGATCCAGCGCCCTACGTCTGCATCACCCTTTATTACCAGGCCTGAATCTGGTGGTGACTTCGGGCTGGGGTCGCCATTGATAGCCTTGCATCAGTACATCAAGATCGGAGGAGGGGGAATATCATGAGGTATTTGAAGTCTTAGACGTGGGTATCTCTGATGTAGGAGAGAAGTTTGGATAGTGGTGATTATTAGAGGGCAATAATAGAGGCGCCTTGCCCGCCTGGTTGTATTGGTCGAGCAGGAACTAAATGCTCATTGGGACCGACACGCTGGATAGTATGAAGATTGCTCAACTCGTGAAAATTAGTCCTTTCGCTGACTAACTGTAATTGCGGACGCGACGCCTAACTTTGAATCTGTATCTATATTTTCAATGACCAAAGATTTAAACGTCTTTTCCAGAGCGTTCTCTGGACGCCTGGAGTGAGTTCCATGAGAATGCGGCAACGACCCTGACAGCTGACGATCGGGAAGCCCAGAGCTCTCTTTCAGCTTGGAACAGGCTCACCAAGTCGTGGTTGCACTGATGAGGTGTTCTCGGATTGCGAAATGTGATGGGTTTCCGATGACGCAAATGTGAAACTTTAGGAGAGGAGTGGTATGACGTCACTAGATGAGGCCCGCGTTTTGATCAGCGTTTTGTCTTTTCTAAGTCGAGAAGGTTACGTATCATAGTGAACGAAATATAACGAAGATGTAGTTGTTTTACATAAGCGACAGGAGTACTGCCATAGTATGAGTTTCCAAAGATTCTCCTTTACACAACAACTTTTGACGTAGGTAAGGCCATGTATGAAGAATGCCAACGATGTCAACCAATATTCACACAGCAATATGGTGATTAGAAAAAGAAAAAGAAGATGTTACCACCTGCGCACTTGTATCGCAAGCACCAGGACACCCTGAACCTGCGCCGATGGGCCCTTCTCCAACACTCCAAGCCGCCTTTCTAGAGCACCAAACATCGAACGGCTTCCCAATTGACCATTTTTACACCCTACTTCATCCCCACCTCCGCTTCTCCGCTTATCCACTCTTACTCCACTTCTCACCATCCCAATGCCATACCTGCCGATCCCATCTCCATTTCGCCCCATCCATATCTTGTTTCGTGTCCCACCCCTCAAACCGCAAGACCCTCAAATCTACATCGATGGCCCACGTAAAATCCACAGCGAAGACCCACGCACTCCACCCACGCTGATCGTGGAGAAACCTTGCGCCACCCACCTAAAACTATGGGCGCGACCGCTGAACTGCTGAACTAAGCTTCGATGCCAGGAAACCTAGAGAAGTAGACAGGTGGGCCAAGTGGGGCTAAGAGGCTTGTGTTGACTTACATTCAGACGAGGGAAAACCTCCTGAGATAACTGCACGACTACATACCTACATACATGTGTTTTCATATTGGTATTATGAGAGGAGCACAGACATGTCGTGCCGAAATTAGCCAGGCAAAGAAGCGCAAGTGTGAAGAATGGAAAAATCAAACGTTCTTCTAAGGGTATACTACACACTACCTGAATCAAACAAACTACCATCAACCAAAAAGGTAAACCAATTGCCCCACTACTAAGATCATCAGAAGGAAAAGTACTCCGCTGGTCATATATTCATCGTTCGCACAAAAACTCTACACAGCAATCCCTCCTCTAAGCCTAATTCACAGCACATAGCTCAATCTATTTGCCAACGACAACGCCAACAATGCTCGTCGGCTTCCCATGCAACTCGGTAATCGTAATCGTCTGGCCCTTGGTGACAGGCGCGGGCCCCTCGGCAGCCGGCTTCTCCGCTACGGGGGCATTGAACTGCTGCGGCGTACCCGCGACACCCGCAACCGTAACCAGGTTCTCCTCTCCGAGCGCGTTCTGCGTGTACCTTGAGTTGAACTTTACAATGCTCTTGATCTCGTTGAAAGTATTAACATCGATTTTGAGGGGCTCTTTCGTGATGAGGAAAGTTAGGCCCTCGGCGCAAGGGGGGGTGGTGAGGGAGCCGGTGTATTGGAAGAGCTCAGTGGTCTGGACGTGCTCGATGAGGGAGGCGAAGTCGAGTTTTTCGATTTCAGTTTTGGTGCCAGGCGTCGCGATGGCGGCCAGGTGCGGTTGCAGGCCCGAGAGTAGCGGGTTGGAGGCCTCGGTTGTGAGTTGGAAGAGCACCGAGATGACGGCGAGGGAGTTGGGGTCGGCTGTTGTGCATGTTAGCGAGTTGGTTTTGCATTAGAGGGAAAGTATTTCATGATATGTGAGTGGTGTTTGGGCGGATATGCTGTGTGACTGGATGGAACAGGGGGTGTTACTTACTGACACCTTCATGCACCATATGCACCTCCAATGGGAAGTACTCATCATTGATGCGATGCTCAGACGGGGTGTGCATGTGAAATTGTTTGAGCCTGAAGTCGGTTCCGGCGAACTTTGTCGTACCGTTCACGATGACTTCGATGGTTGTGCCTAGGTTCTCGAACTCGACGGGCTGCTCGGGGATGTCGAGAGTGGGCTTCTCGGTTGCGATGGTGACTTTAGGGTCTATCGTTCAGTGTTAGTAAAAGATCTCGATTGAGAGTATAGGAGATGGTGTTCATACCATTTTCAGCGATGTTGATAGGTGATTGGTTCTTGCCGGCCTTGCACGCCTCGTTCTCTGGAGCGAGGGACGCCCAGTTCAGCGGACCGATCAGGCCAGTGTATCCAAAGGTTCCGACCTTAACCTCGCCCCCCGCAGCCTCTGCACGCTTGAATTTGGATAGACCGTGAAGGCAGGTTGCTGATGCCGTGCTGGCAACGAGCAGTAATTGGAAAAGCATGATCGGCGGAGATGTATGGATGTCGAATAAAATAGTATAGTAAGGAACGGTGGAGATGAATGAAAGACTGGGAAGATAGAAGAAGCGAGGGTAGAACGAAAGCGAATACTGATCCAAAAAGGGCAGAGGTAAAGAAAGATTATATATAAAAAATTCAAATCAGTGCAACGATCTACGTGCACGTCGGTGGAAAGCGGAAGTGAAGAATACCCGGGGATCTACCTGGACCGGGGGTGCTTAGGTGAGAACGAAGGGAGGGGGGCTGAGAAAAGAAAAGACCGTAGAAATAATGAGCTGGAACAGAATTACCGAGACGTAGTTATACAATCAGCTGGTGCGCACTCTTGGCTGTCGAGGTTACGCCTCGTGGCCAAGACTTGCTTCTTTGCTCCGTGGACGGCGGGCCAAGATGCGCGCGCGGAGCCAAGTCATACGTCCAAGAGCATCGAGGGGCTCCAAATCTTATGAAGGGATTCGTGAGAGCTGGCGACAAGTGCAGTGGACATGCCGTTCTGCTTGAGACTGGACCTTGCCAAGCATATCTGTACTGAGAGGAGCGTACATGGCCAAGCGTGTTTACGCCGTTGTTCAATCAGGATCAAGGCTTTGTGACAGAAGCTTGGGGCCCCTGGTTTGACGTGGCCGGAAAGAGGGGGAATATCGTTGCGAGAAGCGGCTAAGTGACCTGTGGCGGAACAGGAACCGGGCGTGAAGATCTGAATCTCTCGCATCTTGCGGCTGGAAAAGGGAAATTGACAGTCTAACTTTAATCTGACCTACACAGCCCGAAGCCGACATTGCACCCTTGCCTGTCAAACCTACGCATCTCATGATCCGTCATCTCTTCTTCGAACAATAGCTTGCTCTCCAACAGCAAACGAACTTGTGGGCGGGAAGCAACTTGTCCGCCGGGCTGGCGTGAAATTGCAGTTTCTGAAACCTCTTGCCAATGTGTCGAAAACATCTTGGCCATACTGGGCACTAGTCATCCGGAAATCTCCAACGTTGACAGCCCCTAGTCAGCAGCTCCGCCAAGAGTGCACCTCTCACCTCGCGCCGCACACGCACTCCGTCGCTGCAAAACGCCGCCTCGGCGCCTGGAAACTGTGCGATCCAAGAAACCAAGAAACCAAGAAACGCGCCTCGCACGGTTTGGATCCAGGCGTTCGCCCACATGTGGGAGTCCCCGACTTGGCCGAGCCCCTCCTCCCCAGTTCCACAGAAGAATCGACTGATTTGTGAAACGCAACTCGATCCAGATACTTCATCCAGTGCCCCCCTTGGGCGCAATCCTCAGGCCTCGAGTTTCTTCTTACTAGAGCCGCCGCGTTTCCCTTAGCGCTCTGAGGACTTTCGTTGGAGAGAGAAGGGCGTCTCGGCATGCCGAGCCGGAAGCCATTTGCTGAATGAGCGGGCGCACGCTTGCCAAGTGCCGACGACGTGTTTGATGTGGCTAAGCATCGTGCTTCCATTGCCGGTCGGGCTGCGAAGCTTGAGCCTCATTGTATCGTGCGAAGCCACCGGGTATGTACAAGGAAGAGGCGCGGCGTATTCATTAGCCATGACGGTTATTTTAGCGATGCTGATACCAGTATTCCGTAAGATAGCGGCCATACTGCACGAGATGAGGTATGACATTGAGATTGACATTTGCAGAACTAAGACGGCGAAATTATTCAAAAATAGGAAAGTGCACACGTACACAGTCCCGATTTCTAGGTCTGACCGTTGCACTAGCCATGCCAAGCAGGGTTCAAGTTCGTCCGAGCCGATGTCAGTTCATGATGCCGTTGCGAAAGTCAACCCTCATCTTCATTTGCAACCTTGGCAGTTGGTTTTGTGGAGGTGCAATAGCGCCGCTTGCCCCACGGATTTTCTTGTCGACTACGGCCTTATTGTTCTTGCTCTTCTCTCCAGTTATTAATCGTTGCACTAATCTCGGCTTGGCATCAACCCTTTGGTACAGAGTGCAAGAGGCACCCCTAATCCACGCGCGTCTCGTCCAACTTGCTGGCCCACGGTCTTATTGTTCACAATGTTAATATATATTAGAAGCGGGTAGAGTCATACGTTTCCCGGTCTTGCACTGATTTGGGTCAAGTCTTCCTCCACGCTCCTGATTAAATCAGACCATTTCTAGAAAATCCACAATATCGACAAGCTTGAGTATTGTTTACCACCGACTTGACGACCGAGCAAATGCAAGCATGGGCTCCACCTCATCCGTCTAGATTCCTCACTTCTCAGCAGCTAAGCAATCTAAGGTTACGTTTCAACAGTCTCAATTACATGCTACTGCTATCCCTCGACCGTCCTCTGCTCACACCACCCGACCAGATTAAGCCTTTCAATTTGAAGTACATGCTAGGAGAACCAGGGACATCCCGCCTCGTCGTACTGTACACGCTCACCATCATTACCGTAGAACGACCGACCCCACTCGATAAGAAAGAGTACATGAAATATGAAGAGCGAGAACGAAGACAAAGAACGCGTCTCCGCATGAAACACTGCCATCTGGTGTATCCAAAACACCGATCCATGTAATGATGAGAACGGAGTCGCAGATGTGTGCTCTGGATATGAAAATTGGAAGCGGACAACATGGAGATGCGAATCTGCTTCAGTGACGGAAAGTGTTTTTGGGTAACTCGATGAGGTCGGGTTTCCTAGGTTTAGTTCAAAAATCCCTTTAGGGCTATGTTCAAGTTCGATAAAAGTGTATCCAGGTTCGATGCGCCCAGGTAAGTTCTCAGTAGCTTCAGGTAAAGTCGACTCCCATAACGCCCGATTCTCAGCCACTTCCTTCCATCGGGCCTCTGAGGGTTGTTACGGATATTCAAAGTCCCCATTCGATGCGTCTGAAGAGCTATCGCCAGCTGGAATCGCAGGGTTGGCCGTCGCTCTAGTGCTATCTGTGTTCAATATGGGTGTCACTGAAGGTGTTGGTGCCGCGCTGTCCCAACAATTCCACCTCCTCTGAGCCAGACTGACGTCGAATACGGGCCACTTTAGGTCGCAAACGCAGACTCTGCCTGTCCGGTTCTTCCGCCGACCTGTATCTCCAAAAGGTTTCCAGTTCTTCCGAGCAAGTCTGGGTGATGATTGGTGAACTGGCCTCGTTGCCACTGCCCTAAGTACCACAGCCCTACATCGAGTAGCACATTAGTAACTCTGAGGATACTGATTGGCAGGCTGTAAGTCATATTAGTTGATGTTTTATATGTATAATTCATGGCCCTGAGACATGATTTGCACGTTGCGATGAGCGATGGAACTTTCGAGACTGCGCTTCTAGCAGCAGGTCGGAACGGTCAAGTTGCCTCAACCGTGTTTCATCGCTTGCACATCATGCAGTATGCTCAATTAGCCAACGTGGATTGGAACATACTGGTGAGTTGAGCATGCTCTGCCGCTTGGTCCTGCTCTTTTTAATGTGGCTCTTCAACGCGCTTGAATCGAGAGGCTTGAGGAGCTCAAAGCTACAAAGTAATTCACCCGAGACGGACATGACAGCCCCCCAATTATCGAATTCGCCGCAATACTATTTCCATCAGTAAGTCTGTGACCCAAATCCAGGAGAGAGGGGGCGCTTTACATTTGGTGCAGAAAAGACCGTGACAAGGATCCTATCGTTGAAAAATTCGTAGCCATCTTCGACAACCATGTGGGCCCTGCAAACCAGATCGAAATCGTGGCGTTGAAGAAATTCCATGATCACCTTCTTTCCAAAGCAATAGCTGACGCCGCGTTCATTTGATTCCCAATCATTCTCCATATCTGCTGGATCGCTCCACAACAGGTCGTTTAGTAGCCCGTAGTCCGGAACATCCGTGGGTCGGGCAATCTGCCGAATATCGTCCATGTGTAGTAAGCTCGGAGATAGACCACCGTGCACACAGAATATCTTCTGTGCGACAATGGCCGCAATGGGAAGCGTATTGAACGTATCAATAAAGGCCTTCCAGACTTTGATGTTACATCTTCGCTTGCACTCATCGTAGAAGCCGTAGACCCGCGTAACGTTGGCGCATTCGTGATTGCCCCGCAGGAGGAAGAAGTTCTCGGGAAACTTGAGCTTGTAGCACAAGAGCAGAAGAATGGTTTCTAAGCTCTGCTTTCCCCGATCTACGTAGTCGCCGAGGAACAGATAGTTTGAGTTGGGAGGGAATCCGCACATTTCAAACATCCGAATCAGGTCCGTATACTGCCCATGGACGTCGCCCACAATTTTCACAGGAGGCGACAGCTCGAGAAGTGCGGGTTGGCTCAGGAAGACCTCCCGCGCCGCTGAGCAGATGGCGAATATCTCTGCATTCTTCAAGCAAACGGTTTTGGTGACTTTCCCGGTGTATGCCGCGTCCAACAGCCGCTGGATCATATCGTCCAGATCCATGCTCTTCAAGGCGCTGATTTCCATGGGCGACCCTGCTCCGTCGGTTGTGGAGGGCACATCTGGTATTCTTGGTATAGGATAGTCCTTCTTTTGCAGAATAGATTCCCCCGGCTGCTGTGTACTCGAAGGCGGTCGTACTCCGCTAGGAGGTGCGTCCGATACATGATCGACCTCGCCAGACTGCTGTGCCCTGTCAATAGAATGGTGACCCGTTCCTATAGCGCCGTGGACGGGTGATGGTGGGGGTTGTAGGCCTTCTGGCAATGCATCGGCCTTGGTGGCGGTCTCGATCGCAGAGAGCTGGGCAGAGGCAGAAGAGTCTTGACGAGACCTGATCCCCCCCTTGCCGTTCGCTGGCTTTGTCGATGTCGCATCAGACTTGTCGGCTGCGCCATTGATCGTGGCATCGTTGTTTAGAGTGGCGACTGAGTTTTTGGGGCTCTCGGGTTTGCCACTGCCCGGGATCTTGGACTTGATGGAATTGCGAATCGACCGAGAGGATTCCTTGGTATCGGATCTGTCGAATGAGCGATAGCTCTCCCTCTCGAGGGGCAGGCCTTCGGCGGGGTTCTTCTCCCCTTTGTCCTTCTTGTTGCTGGACTGCTGGTTGCCCATGTTGGTGGTTCGCGGGCCACAACGGGGCGTGTATCAATGTCTTGTATGTGTATGTGTATGTGTATGGTTGGCCTGTGAGATGGCCGTCCGAGGGAAGTGGTGGAGGTGTAGACAGCGCAAGTTCCTTCCTGCAGCGAGGGGTCTGTGACGTCAACAGCAGGCGCAGTCCTTGCGAAGGAGTGATAGAGGGAAGAATGCCACGGGACAGACAGGCAACGTTAGGGCGGCCGATACAGGCGCGAGAGAAACGCAAGAAACCTAGCCTCCTTGGGGGCAGTCGCAACCTGTTTCGCCGGGGACTGGTCACGCCAGCTGGCGGTAGGGGAGGGAGAGAGGGCGTCGGGCGACGAGTCGAAGTTCCGTCTTCGAGCCAGAGCGATGGTGGGTCGGAAATGTCTATCTTGATCGGGCGGGATCAGAGGTGCAGGGCGCTGTTCATGGAGGCGATGACAGCGGAGATATCGAGCTCTCGAGCGGGCAGGTAGGCGGGGATAGAGCGAGACAGGCCGAAACGCTTGGTGGGGAGCAGTGAGCAGCAGGGACGGAGCACGCTGGGGACAGGTAGGAGCGTTGCAGACCGGTGCGCCGACGCAGACCGGTGAGGCAAAAGTTTCTTATGACGGCTGCGAGCACTGTGAGCACTGTGAACCGGCGAGCGATTACGAGCTAGCGGAGGGGATGGGCTCGCGACAGCTGGGGCAGGCGAGGCGCTGGGGAAGCTATTAGTATGCGGAGCTGGAAGGGGGAGGGCAGCGGGCAGTGTTGAGCGACGGCGACGGAGGGCGCGGGCAGTCGAGATAGAGTGCAACAGTTCGTTCGTCCAGAGTCGCGGCGGAAGTTCTGGGGGCTTCTGATTTGTCTGCCCGCGAAGAACCGAGCATTGCCAAGGCTCTCCAACAAGGGCCCCCCGTGTGTTGGCTGCATCGACGACCTCAGCAATACAGAGCATGCGATTGTACACTTCGTACATACGCATTCCACACCGTCGACACCACGTCGCCTCTGCGGCTGTTTATCGCTGCTGCGCGTCCAACGGCGAGCGTCGGGGGCATGGCCATGACCATTTCAGCCTCAAAATGGCATGTCACGCGGGCGCCTTCCAACGTCCACATTCCGCCGCACTACATCATGATACCGCTAGCCGAATTACAACGCGGGACGAAGTGACTCTTCTTCCAAATGGCCATTCCAATACCTATTCCCTCAGCACACACCCGGCGCATGTGAAAATGGTCACGCCCCACGCTCTTCTTCAAGATATATACCTCAGTCCAAGCGCCCGAGGCATTTCGAGCCCAAACCGCTCCATCGAGCCCAATTCACCCCATCTCTCAGCTCGCGTACCTGCATGTTGCACACGTGTCACGAGGCCAGGAGAGTTTCAATGTTCATTTGTATGTAAACACCCGCTTCAGACCTGGGATGGGCATCCTCAATGGAATGGATGTACAGGTACTTTCAGCGCGAACACCTAACATGTACCGTCATGGCGCCAAGAGCAACCCAAGAGTGATCCCGACGACGAGGGCTTGGGCCTGGATCTAAACCGGGTATGCACATGTCGTCCGCATGGTGCCATTGGTAAGGGTATCAGAGCATATTGGCATTCTTTACGAACCCCCATACTTACCGAGATCAGCACGCTTGTACTACAACTTAGTGCCAAGGTTGACGTGAACGGCCTTTGCATATCAGTAAACTGCCAGTAGTCGTTGGGAGTAGTGAGGAGCTTTACCTTCTTATTCGTATATGCCTCGAGGCCAGCCTCTCCCAGTTCTCGTCCAATGCCGCTCTGCTTCACGCCGCCAAACGGTACTCGGATGTCTGAATCGTTGCTGGAGTTGATCCAGACCATGCCAGCCTCAATGTCTCGTGCCAGACGATGGCCCTTGGTGATGTTCTGGGTGAAGACCGCAGCCCCCAGGCCGTACGTAGTGTCATTGGCACGCTCGACGGCTTCCTCTTCCGTTTTGAAAGAACTTATGACGACAAATGGACCAAACACCTCCTCTCGGTAGATCTTCATGTCATCCTTCACATCAGTGAAGATGGTCGGCGCAATGAAGAATCCTTTGCCCCCCACATTCTTGTACGCCTCTCCTCCTGCTATAAGTTTAGCACCCTCAGACTTTCCAGACTCGATGTAGGAAAGCACTCTTTCGAACTGCGTCTTGGTGACCTGCGGCCCTTGGAAGGTGTCGTCCTTGAAAGGATCACCGACCACAGAGGTTTCCGCCACATGTGCCTTGAAGGCCGAAACGAAGTCATCGTATACGCCTTCTTGCACCAGGATTCGTGAAGTCGCCGTGCATACTTGGCCCTGGTTGTACATGATGCCAATATGAGCCCACTTCACCGCCTGATCGAGGTCTGCGTCGTCGAAGATCAAGAGAGGAGACTTTCCACCCGTTTCTAACGTGATGTTCTTCATGTTCACGCTAGCCATCTTCATGATTTCCTTACCGGTTGCAGTCGAGCCCGTAAACGCGACCTTGTCCACTCCGAGATGCTGAGCCAGGGCGGCACCCGCTTTTCGACCCTCTCCGTTGATGAAATTGATCACGCCGGGTGGGAAACCTGCCTCTTTGACTAGTGTTCCGAGATACAGGATTGACAGCGGTGTCTGCTCTGCTGCCTTTAATACCACAGTGTTACCTGTGCAGAGGGCAGGTCCGAGTTTCCACGCTGCCATGGCCAAGGGGAAATTCCATCTGCACAGTTTAGTGGTGGCTGGTGAGGTGGGCATGTTTCTTACGGAATGATCTGGCCACACACCCCCAGCGGCTCTCTCAAAGTGTAGGCCAGCTTCTTCGGTGAAGTGTTGATAACCTGGCCGTGTATCTTGTCTGCGTAGCCAGCATAGTACTTGATCGTCCCAATGACCTCGCCGAGATCCTCATTCAGGGAAACTTGGTAAGCTTTTCCGTTGTCCCAGGTTTCGATGGTCGCCAGCGTCTCTCTGTGCTGCTCAATGAGTTCGGCGAACTTGAATAACAGGTCACCCCGAGCGGTAGAGTCCATGTCGCGCCATGAGGGTTCCTTGAAAGCTTTCCGGGCGGCTGCAACAGCTATATCAACATCTTCTGGGCCCGCGGCATAGACCGAAGCAATCTCAGTTTCATCACTGCACCTTATTAGCTCCGACGCGGAAGCCTCTCGGCGTGTCTCTGTACCTTGGGTTGATAGATGTGATTGTTTCGCCAGACTTGGACTTCACAAACTCGTTGTTGATGAATAGACCACGCGGCTGGGAGTACTTTCGGCCATTCGGTGCCGTCAATTCGACGAAGAGATCAGACATTCTAGCGTGATTGCCGATGCACCTGACACACGAAAAGAAACTCAAGGAGTTGGCTCTCAAAAATGGTCGGGCTTTATTTGGGGTAGGTGAAGCAGATTTGCAACCGGCTTGGAAGGAGCGAGAGAAAAGACAAGACATGTCGCTCTTCGTGAGGAGAAGACCCTTATAATCCGTCGCAACCCCCTCACGGCAGATATCCGCCCATCGCGGCTTCTTACCCCGAGTGGCTGTCGACTCCGCGATATGACGCTTTGTCGGCACGATAACACACGCTGCCGGGTGGGACTGCCTCTTTGGGACGCGTTCGCTTTGGACTTGACCCCTTGCCGAGTTCTCTCTTTCTTGTCATCGCCCATCTCTTCATCTCAAAGCGGTCATAGAATCCAAGTCCGTTTACGCAGCGGTTGAACCGCAATTGCATAACGCGTGGCAGCAGTCAGGGCTATCAATCGCGGGGCATTCGCAACGTCAAATTACCCCGCCAAAGTCTCCTCTGCGTCTGCACTCTTGACTAACGACAGCGACTCACTCATACTACACACCCCAGCAGCGCGTCCAGGACCTACGATTTCGCTCTAACCTGTGAATCTAACGGCGGGTGCCTAGATTAAGTTTGGTATCACAGCATTTCATAAGGCAGAATTTCTGTATATTTAGGCAGACGCCCCACACGCCCTCGACGAACCACCTAGCTTTTCATATACTCACGTCCTCCACCCCCCACAACCTACAATGGCGATGGACTGCGACCCCCCGTTTGACTTCAACTCGTGGACGTCCTCCACGTCCTCTACGCCCGACGCCGCCGTTGACCAAGCCAAAGGGCTCGAATACTGGAACTCTATCTCATCTGACGTAAATGGCATGCTCGGTGGCTTTCCCCAGACCTCGCGCATCGACCTCATTGGCTCCTCTGCCTTCCTCGCAAAGCTCCGCCGGGGGAAAGCAGGAAAGCCCAAAGACAAGCTACCAAAGCTAGGGCGAGTCGCAGACTGCGGGGCGGGAATTGGAAGGATAACAAAGGAATTGTTGCTGCCGGTGGCGAGCGTAGTCGATGTTGTGGAGCCAGTGAAGAAGTTCACGGATGCACTGGTGGAGTCGCTTGCAACCGAGGAAGCCATCAGCGAGGATAAGGGCAGGGTTGGCGACGTAGTAAATCTGGGACTGCAGGATTGGACGCCAGAACCTGGCGCGTACAATTTGATATGGAACCAATGGTGTTTGGGGCACCTCAACGATGCTCAACTCGTTGCCTACCTTCGCCGCTGCAAAGACGGACTAGTTGCGCCTCCATCCACATCCGAATCGGACAACACACTGGTACCGGACTCATGGATAGTGGTCAAGGAGAATCTGTCCAGGGATCCCAAAAATCTGGACATCTATGACGATGAGGATTCAAGTGTCACAAGGTCGGATGACAAGTTTAGGAGGATATTCAAGGAAGCGGGGTTGAAGATTGTAGATACGAAGATCCAGACAGGGTTTCCGAAGGATTTGTTCCCTGTGAGGATGTACGCATTGAGACCTGAGTGAGCGACTGCTTGGTTCGGCACGTTCAGAAAAGTGAAGAGGTAATGCTTCAACGTTAGACATCTGCTTTTCCTGGAGAGTTTAGGATCAGATGTTGCGATATACCCCATATGGTTTTGGCAGGGTCACTTGTAGCCTAGTATACACTTGTCCAAAAAGCACAAGTTCTGCGTTTCATTAATTGAGAAATTCTCCAGAACTTTGCACAGCCTGAATACCTAATTACCAAGCCAAAAGTCGCAAGGTGTTTAATCTAGGCATCCACAATATGCTCAATGAAATACCAAACTCCCATCCCCTGCTCATGCCATGCTTTGTCCATAACGCCCGAGCTGATGCAGAAAGTAATCATTGAGATCCCTCCCTCGAACTTGTGTCGCAGTTTACCGTCTTCTTGATCAGGCCTAGTCAGTCCTACTGAGTAGCCCCCGTACTCATGAACTTGAGAATGGCGTTCAGGGGAAGTGGGGTCTGCTGTGCTTGCGCCTGCGCTCCGGCAGTTCCAGTTCCAGCACCACCCACGTTCGGCCCTGCGTCCGATGGTGCTGTCAGTGCTCCGCTCTCCCCAACATCCTTCATCTCCTCGTCCTCCAGCTCATCGCCCTGCGAAGACGTCTCCTCCTCGCTGTCCTCATCAGCTTCCATTCCCTCGTCCGCGATTTTCTTCGCTGCCAGCTGGGCCTGGTTGCTCGCATCGGCCCATATATCCATCAGCTCATCCTCGGTCAAGATCCCCTTTCTCCTCTCGACCTTCTTGACCTTCACACTCCCCCCCTCATCCCCATCTTCATCCTCGTCGTCATTATCTTCATCCCCGCCTTTTCTAGGCTCGACCCCCCACTCCCCGGGCACATGACAAAACTCACTCGCGCGCTGTAAACACTCTGTCACCCACTGCTCCTCCTTCGGCCCATTACGCTTCCTCAACAGCGTCTCGACAAGGCCCCCCATCCCATTTTGCTCTATGGGGAAGGGCGGGATGGGGTACGGGTGGAGTTGGCGGAGCAGGGCGTGTTGGCCCGGGACAACTTTTGTGACAGGTTGCCCGTTTTCCATAGTCTCAGTTGTGTGGCCGGTTATGTATTGTTGCAGCGAGAAGATGTGGCTGTTTAGCACAGCGATGGCGCGTTGGATTTCTGGCCTGGGGTAAAGTGTTAGGGACAACCAAAGTGGGGCTAGGAAGGATGAAAGGAGGGATATGAAAAAGTGTGTATGGACGTGTGTAGGAGTAAAGCTCGGGGCTGCAAATGGCAGGAATGAAGATGCATATCAGAGTTGAATTATGCGCTCAAAGAAGACATGTAGAAATTGAATGAGAGAAGAGAGCATATATGCTTGAAAATGAAACTCGAGCGTCTGCGTGTACGCTTTTAAAAACTCAACTTACCAACTCGGTGGATTCCCTGGATTCCTCATCATTTCCCGCTGCAGATTCTCGATGTTATACCGGAGAGGCATAATGCGCGTCCGTAGCCCCTCTAGGACCATAACTTCCTCCTGCGAGAGCTTCTGTGTAATTGGCCGGTTCATTTTGCTACGGGGAGCACGCAAGGTTTATGAGGTTCAATTGTTGTTTGATTCTTGGTTCTTGGTGTTGAGGTTGGGGTGTGGGCGGGCGGCGGACGAGGCTGAAAGGAAAATAGTGTGGCTGCTCCGAAAAGGCTCGGCCCGCTCCGAATGACGAAGGCTACCAATGGTGTAGACCTGCGAGACTTCGATTTTTTCAATCCGCGAAACAGAGTGGCGGACGTAGATCGGGTCATTGGTTTTTATGTTTGATTTAACGAGTACGATTCCAACATTACACAAAACACATCGTGCGGTGCACTCTTTCTTCGCTTCTTGTCTAGAGTATGCATAGACTTGCTTTTATATTTTGATCCCCGTCCATCCAGCTGTCCCAACATACCCCTCAACCCCCTCATCACTCTCCACTTCCGCTGCCAACCTCCCCGTGATCACACTCCTTTCGACTTTCTCTCCTCCAATATAGAATGGCTCGAATCCTCCCCCTTCCCCACGCTGGCCTTCTTCAGCACAAACCCACTCGAGACACGATGGAGCGAGAGAAGCCATCGCTATTCGTCGACCTTGGATACGCGTTATTGATCCGTGTTGAGGTGTCTTCTTCGTCGCCTTTGTCCATGCTCTATTCCTCTTCTTTTTTACCCCGGAATTGAATTTCGCTCTCGGGCTCGGAGTCTGTTGAATAATGCACAAACTTCCTCCTTTTTGCTTGGGTCGATGTCGGTGGGGTTGGAGCGAATTTCGGATATCATTTGCGGATGGGAGACGAAGCATAATGGTGTGATTCTCCGGGAGATGCGTGTCATTGAGATGGGGTCTAATGTACCGGCCTTGAAAGGCTTCTATGAGCTTTTCGTTGTCGTCTTGAGGTCTGCCTTTGGATTTAATGCTTTCGGGTGGTATTTCAGCGTCAGAATCACAGTCTGTGGCTTGTGGGGATGATTGATTGGTACGGGAAACTTTGCGTGGGAGGATTGTGTAGGTTCCGGTGTCCCAGATTAGGAGAGGCCCTTAGGAACTGCAAAAGACAGGGGGCTAGTCTTCGAGAATTGCAGACGGAGACCACCCGCTAGATGTGTCGGCATGTTATGTATTCAATATAAATGTACACTTACAGTGAACCCCAGCTCTCGGATGATCATGCTGATGGATCAAAAAGTAGTTTCCTCTATCATATTGACTACCTGATACAAATCCGCAAAGTCTTCGATAGAGAGCCTTGCTACCTCGTTTGGAGTAATTCTAGCCTACCCGGGCTCTACTGCGGCAAGTCTAGGTTCGTCGGTAGATAGAGTGTTTATTTCTTGTAAATTCGAACTTGTCTTTGCTCATGTCTTTTGTCGCTTTGACAGCCTCGGTGGTGATATCTCGCGCAGAAGACTTGAAGGTACGGGCCTCTCCATGATCGTTCCTGAGTCAAAGCCAGTCTAGCAACTGCTCATTTTGGCATCATATTGTTTGCCCCTCACTCGATTGGACATTGTTAAAAGGGAGCGCAATCAATGCGAGGTTGCAGATTTCTCAAAGGGGGAGTGGCGAAGTAAGTGCGAGGCTAATCCTGTTCCGTGCTAGCACATTTCTTTCTACCCCATCTCGTAGGTGTAGCTCAGACACACGCCACTTCAACCCACCCTTGACCTCAATACGATGACTGAAATTAAGGATGAGGGCCTTCTTCAAGGCCTCGGGTCGCGACTCAAGAGAGCCTTCACGAGTCCACCACCATCCGCTCCAGCTGAGACGATATCGGAGTCAGAGTTGAGTCGAGTGATCTTCATCGCAGCAGGAGCCGAGAGCAGGTCACAGAAAGCCCTCGACTACAGAAATACCTCAGAACGAATCATGGCGGATCTCAGAGCTGCAAAGGCGGAATTGGCGGACGCAGTTAGGAAGTTCAAACCACGATCATCAGTGAATCCGAATGCACGGAAAGAGCAAGATATTGCACTATTCACTCTCGCCCGTATCAATACGCGATTAGGAGACTATGAAGAGGCCAAACGCATCTATAGTCTTCTCTGTCCGTCAATCGTTTCGACGATATTTACCAGCGTCCGGACACCCCCAATAAAGCACGGATTGGAAACTTACGAGGTGGCTATCATCATAGCTTATCTTGAATTTCTCGTAAGTGAATATTCAATGCACTATCTCACTATCCTTTTCTTTTATTACTGGTCTTCGAAAACAAAAACTCCGTGACTAAAGAACAAGGGCAAGAGTCTGTTCTGTTCGTATATGCGTGAATTTAGGTTTCCCTTAAGAGGCTAAAACGACTTCTGACCTGTCAGGCAGGCAATGACTGGTCACACCAGCAAAATTATTGAAAGCAAAGATTTGATGCTGCTTGAAGAATCCACAGGGACGGGCTTGAAAGTAGAGGAATTACACAGAGTAGCACTTGCCGGTATCCAAGCCTATAACATCCAAGGCTTTCATTCAGAGGCGTTATCGGAAATTCGGAAAATGGAGTCATCTCACGCATCTGTTGTTTTGAATGTCCAGGCCTCCATATCTTTTAATTCGAACCGAGCAGTGGCATTGGCTGGCTTGGGCCAAGAGAGAGACTCAGCCCAAGACTTTGTCGCTGCTCTCGTCTGTAGCGCAACCATCCTTGGAATGTGGCACAACACTACTCTCGAAGTACTTTTCCACTACGGGAAAGCGTTGGCAAGGTGGAAACGTTATGCAGCAGCCGCCGCAGTATTGGGCGAGTGCTGTCTCGGGAGATATTATCGATTTGGAGTATCTCATCCCGCATCGAAACAAGCCTACGACGAACTGGAAAGGTACGGGTATCTGGGTATAAATTCAAAGACGTTACTTAGGATTTGTTCTTCATACAACAGTCACCACCCGCTAACGATTTCATAGTATGCAAATCCTTTTCTTTATCATCTCGCTAAAACACCTTCTGGTAATGAGTCTGCCGTGCAACAATCGTGCAGCGATTGATCTCTCGAACAATCAACTGGACCCCTACCATTATTTTCATGGAAAGTATGAGACACTTGCTCCTAGCCCGTTGTACCACATGCCATGTACAGCAGCATGTTGTATAGTCGGGTTAGTTCTTCTGACCTCTTACTCAATTTGGTTAAGTAGACGATACCAAAATTGCAAACGCATCAATTCATAGCCACGGAATTCTGTACAGAAGTGTACTGATTTGATTTATTGAATATCTGCTGACCGTACCTCTGCCTTTAGGCTGCGCAAAATCAGGGTGGCAAGAATCACGATCCCAACTCGAAGCTCTGCGCAGATTCAACGACACAAACAACGGAGACGAATCAAGGCTCTCGATAGCATACGAACATATCTACCTGAACAACGTTATAGATTTACTTGCCCCTATTGGAGAAGCCTTATTTGACGAAATTGAAGCCATACTCCAACGCCTAATCGACGATAAAGCGTCTTTGAAGGTAGATACCGCAGAGCATGGAGCAACCATGATCCTGCGCGTGTACCGTGCTCTTGCCCGGTGCAAATTCGAACAAGGAAAGAGAGAAGAAGCTATAAAGAATGTAGTGGGTATCGACACTGGCTTCAAACGAAACGCAGAGGGCACTCTCCAGTCCAACCTCGACCTCATCATGTTCTACAGCGCCGACCCCAGCACCAAGACCAAGGCCATGGATCTCAGTAGATCAGTCTTCTTCGATGTAGACACTAAACTCAACCGGGACCAATCCCGAGCTTTCCACAGAAAACTCTCAGCACTCAACGCCACCCACTTCACCCACGAATCCATCATCAACAACCCGCTCCCGATAAATGTGCTGGAAAATGTCGGAACAGGCGCGTATGCTACAGTAGAAAGTGTCGAGATCCACTCTCGCCTCTACGCGCGCAAATCCATTGCCCTCCCTCGCTACAGCCAAGCTCGCGTCCGCCAAACGATACAAAATGAAATATCCGTTATTCGCACGCTGGCCCACCCACACATTGTTCAAGTATACTGCACATACGAAGAAAAATCTCGCTTTTCAATCATCCTTCAGCCCCTTGCTAGCTGCGATCTCGAAGCCTTTCTCGAACAACACACAACCGCCTCAGATCCCGGACTAGGACATCAGAAGCTGATATGGAAATGGCTGCGGTGTCTCGCCAATACACTTGCTTTCATTCATTCCAAAGGAATACGACATAAAGATATCAAAACTAGGAACATTCTTATCAAAGACTTTGAAATCATTTTCGCGGACTTTGGCTCTTCGCACGCATTTATCGACGAGGGTACTAGTGTGACAGAAGGCCCAGCTTTCGGCCACACACTCATGTACTGTGCGCCCGAAGTCGTATCATGGGCGAACCGCGGGCGCTCGGCAGACGTTTTCTCTCTAGGATGCGTCTTCACTGAGATGGCCACTTCGCTCGACAACCGCTCCGTATCCGATTATTACGAATTCCGGTCTCGTAAAACCGAGAGTGATGGCCATAGAGGGGAGACGCACGCCTACCACGCCACCCTGGATCTAGTAGAAAAATGGTTCTCCCCAACGTCCACGTCAAGCGAAGTCCGGGCATTATATATTGAAGTCATCAGCCCGATGCTAAGAAAGGAGCCCGAGGGCAGGCCAACGGCGGCTAACGCGAGCGATGCGATACAAGCCTGCTTCAAGAGCTGCACTGGCGATTTTCTGGCCACATGTTCGAAATGCTATCCCATGCAATGGGAGGACGAGGACCCTGAGAGCGTGGCGACTATCCCAGATGCTACGACTATCCCAGATGCTACGACTATTCCAGATGCTACGACTGGGATTCCGAATGCAATCTCTAACTTCGATGCACAGAGTGGTGCTTCCATTCACGATTCATGATGCCCCAACCTGAATTCGGATTCTGGCCTTCGATCCACAGCACGTGGCGAACTATCCCCGATGACATAGCTAGGACTCTAAAATAGGCTCTAATGTCAATCTAGAAGGTGTGGCTACGATTCCCTTGCTAAAAATCCCGACGAGAGGACCAAGATCCCACATTGGGTTGCGTTCATGACTCCAGATTGTCTTATTAAGTGAAAAGTGTAGCGCACAAGCAGAACAAGAAACCCTGCTTATTTCGTCTTAACCTTGACTGCTATCTAACAAGAGGTGGAATGGATCAATGTGACTTTACAATCTCCGGCTATATTTGGTAGAGGCGTTATCATTATATACCTGCCAATCCTTTTCATCAAGTGTAAGCCGGCCGCTAGCCTGATCGTTAGTATCACTCTAGTGAAGAAAGAGCAAGACAAGTCGACCTGAGTTTCACAATCATCTACGATTTCAGAACACGCGTTACATTCTGCCGAAAACTACCCACAACCCAGACATGACAAAGACACAAAGAAACAGTTATTTTCCGCGGTTCCAGCACACCCCCTCCAATTCCTCTTCGCCACCTACGACGGCTTATATCCTCTCCCGCTCCTTGTAGCTCCCGCCGCAGGACTACGCGCCGTCGGGGACCCACCAGAGCTCTTCCTCCCAACCAGGTGTCGAACTTCATGTCTAAGGACCTTCGACGACTTGAATATTTCCTCGGGAAGGTCCATTTCTTCGTTGTTTAAATCGAAGTCGACATGCTTTCCTTTCTTCCGGGGGAGGAACCTCTTGCTTCCGTCGGATAGCTTCCTTTTAGCGCGGGTGGATGCCGGAACTGCGGGAGGCAATGGCGCTGCCGTCTTCCAAGGCCGACCAGGGCTATGCTTCATTGCTGGAGTTGGCGCCTGATAAGGGCGGTGGGTGGTGATGGGCATGTTGATATTGGTAGCCCTAGGTGTACTCTTGGACATTCCAAGGCGTGTTGATCTCGCCGCAGATCGAGAGGCCTGGCGTTTGATTTCGGCATTGGCGGCGTCGAAGTCGGGATTGCAGCTGTCGACGTCATCTTGTTTGGCGAGCAAGGCCTGTTGAATGGATGCAGACGTCCGTCTGCCCGTAGCACCAGTCGAAGAAGGGGTACCCACGGAGTGGCGTCTGGTGGTAGTGAGGGGATCTCGGAGACTGACTACGCCCTTGGGTGAAATGCGCTTGGCTAGTTTGTGGTTAGAGTTGAGATGAGAATGATGGTACAGTTTCAACTCACTGATGGGAAACCGGGCGTCTTCGTCGGCCCCAGAAGACAACGGGCATCCTGCCGAGCCTGTAAAAGTAGAGCGAGGACGAGAACTAAGCCTAACCCTTGGCAGCCATATGCGAGGGGCGTAGTCTTTTTTCTTTTGATCTTCACTCAAGCCGCCCAGATTGAAATCTTCAGTGACTTTCTGGAGGTCGAGTGTGTGTCTGTGGGCGGCACTCCAGCGGTGGAATGTGGGATGGATTTCTGGGAGCTTGTACTGGGATCCAGAGTCGTATTTATTCTTCGACTTTGGAAGGTGCACCGCATCGTACGGAACGTTGGTGGTGATGGACTTGTCACCGGGCTTCCTTTTGGCGCCCTCTGTGAGATCGTAATTGATTCGCATGCTCTCCAGCTCCTGCATATACAGGTTCTCGCCAAAGGGAAGCGACGCAGGCAAGTTCTTGTAGTATTCTTCCACGTCGTTTTTTGGACCTCCGTAGCGCCATGCCACCGCTCGAATTTCGGATTTTGTCTCTTTCGGTGCACGAACGGGAGAAGCAAGTGAAAGGGGCTCTAGTCGACGTGAAGATACTTGATAGTGCCGGTGAACAGGTCGAGTCGTTGAAGCTGATCTTGACTGTCGCACTGGAGCTTTGCCTGCTTTCTTCTCTGCTGCATAAACTGGATCGATGTAGACATCTTCATCTTCGGCTTCTGGGGCATCTTCAATTACGTCTCTGACATCATCTATTTCGCGGTACAGAGGCTCTTCTTCGCCGCTGTTTTTTTCCATCTCATCATCTTCATCTCGTTGCAGGTCGGTCTGCACTTCTCTGATCATAGCCCTGAGCTGTTGATAGAGCTTGGGATCGAAGGAATACCCCTCGTCTGTGTAATGCCGGAGTATCTGGTCGTCAATCTTCTGGATCCGATCGGCATACAGACCAAGGCTGTCCGAACCACCTTCGGTTGCGATGTAGCTGATGGCTTGGCGGAGGCGACGATTGTTTACTTCTTCATTGATGATGTCCTTCTTTTCAGCCGAGTAGTCTCCTGAGTCAGAGAGGTAGACCGGCTCCGGGACGCGGCGACTTGGAGTTTTGCGATTGTATCTGGAAGCCATGGCGATGTTTGTTTCGAAAGCCTTACTTTTGCCCAGAATTCCTGCTGCGGCTGGTTTCTCGTTGGCAATTTTCGGACTTCTGGACCTAGAATTGTCGCAAACTCACTGCGCAAATTGTTTTCAGGCATCAACGTTGGGTATTCGGTGAGAAGTGTTCGGAGGCGCCTGTCTCAAACAACGGACATTGAGACGCGAGAACGTTTTCCTTTCTCTCCAACAAAGGAACGCCAGAAGCGAACAGCATCCGCAAACGGACGTTAGGTTGGCAAGCCATGTTGTCGTTGGATGGCTGCATTTTCAGCAACAGCTCTATGTGAACCGCGCAATTACGCCGGAAACAATTGGCGAGCTGTTTGTCTGGTTGAAAATTGATGTCCTTTGGTGGTTGAATAAAGAAGGGATGCTTGGCGTTCAGTCACATTGTGCAACGTTACTCAAAGTCGACGTCGTTTTATCTCTGCTTGCGTGTGGCAGGTGGCGTAAGAGGCGCCTCATCATCATATCTCCATTCTGCTACTTCTGAAGCTTCGGTACCGCGACGCGATGGTGTTGTTGCAGGCAGCGATGGCGACATATTCGCCTTGTGTCCCTCGCCTTCCATCTCAGCAAACTTCAGGTTCTCGGCAGGCATTTCGTAGATTTCAAGCGGAGTTCCGTCGGCCTCCGCAGGCTTCTGCCGGTCGTCACCGGCCGAAAGCTCAACCTTTGGGTTTGAATCCCCCTGGACTTCGTGTCGAAGCCCCTCGCCCACTTCGTACTTGAGACCTTCACCCGGTACCTCGTGTGCCCTGTTCTTCTGCACATCTGTGTCATCCAGTTCGTGTGCCTCCTCGCCCTTTGTCCCTTTCTTGCGACGATATACGACGAAAATCACGGCAGCAAGGATGGCGAGGACGGCAACTCCGCCAACTGCAATCCCAGCAATAGCACCCGTACCAAGCCCCGAAGCCGAACCAGAGGAGTTCCCATTGCCACCTGCGGGTGAAGTGGCCGCGGATGGTGGGAGCACGGCGACAATATTTTGGGAAGTCGAAGAGGATGGATATATGGCCTGGGATAAATTGAAGGTGTTCCTCTCGTAGTCTGCAGAGAGATGCGCGCTTTGGAGGAACGTGCGTCCGAGGATATACTGGGTGTCATTTGCTGCCTGCTTAAGAGGGAAGTAAAGTCCTGATGAGTTCCCGACGTAGGCAGCTGTAGCTGTCTGGTAGAAGTTCCAATAGGGCATGTCGATGGTTACCGAGTCCCCCGAGACCTGCGGACCGACTTTGAAGCTCACCATTGGATTTTTAGCCAGGAGAGACTCATGCAGGGTGTCGTTGAGCATGTAGAGCTGGGTGGTGTTGTCCCATACCAGGCCGAACGCTTTTTCGAACAGCTCGCACGTTTTGGTCGGAAGCCATATATCAGATACCAGGGTGTCGATGTATGAAATGATGCCGGTGCTCAGAAGTGGCGTGTCGGTCATGTTGGTCGTCACACTCTGAATGGCAACCTGGAAATCCAGGGAGATGTCGCTTCCAAACGGGAAGACGAGATTGTTGGACCGGAACCGGGTGGTGTCGTACCCTCCTAACACCAGGCTTCCAAACACCTTAGGCGCCAAGTTGAAGGCGCCTGCTGTGTACGACCACGAAAGGCTTGGTATGGGCGTGCTCATATTTCGCAGCCCTTGCATGAGACTCGGTATGGGGTCGTTAAAGTCGGTAAAGTTAGTAGGTCGAGGGTTCAGGGCAAGGCTGCCGAGGTAGAAGTCGTTTGTGACGATGCCAGCCAAGAGCTGGTGATCCAACGACGGCAGTCCGTCCCCAGTCCACCCGAAGGACAGTTTGTCGTAGCCGTAGAGACCATTTCCCGTCAGGCCGACCCGCTGTTCGAGAAACGTGTTGAGCTCGTACGACCCGTACTCGTTCCAAGTGGAAGACGCGTTCCGCTTGTACAGTGAGCCACGATTCGCGCCGCAGTCCTTTCCCGCACTCTCTGGGCAGGCCTCTGGGAGTACAAGCCATGTCGAGGATTGATCGGATGCCGGGAGAACGCGAACCTGCTGCGCCGGCGTGCCGATTTCAATGCGAAATGTGGACCAAGGACCATCTTTGCCATCCCTACAGGCTGTCAGTGAGAGGTGTGCATTTGTTATGTGAAGGCATGCCTACCAATATTGGCTTGCTGGGATGCTGAGCGGTTTTGCGGTGGAAACTGGAGCGGCGCCCAGGACCCGGGTGGAAAGCGACACTAACACAAGGGCTAGCAGGCGCGACAACGCAGCAGTTGCCATGTCGCTCAACGCTCAATTGAACGACAGCCAGAGATGGGCGCGCAGTGACGAGACATTGACGCTGGAGAGACTGGGGCAAAGTGGAGAGAGGAAACATGGGAGGCAAGGGAACAGCATGGGCCATTGCACATGTTTGTGCGTAGCGTGAAGTTCGAAGTTATATTGCGGTTGCGCGGGGCTGATCCCCTGCAGGGCTGGTGAGGCAGCCCCGATTGGCCGTGTAGCGTGCGGAACATTAGGTATGCGGAACATGGCCAATTGATGTGTGCGCGAACTCTCTCTCCGTGGCACGCCCGGGGCAGCCCACGGCCTTGGATTGGGCACCCGTCCATTTCGGTGAGAAGCCCTTTACCTGGAACTGGAACTGGCCTGGCCGATCCGTGTATGAAAGGGGCGGCGTGTCTGGTGCTATGTCCCACCTCCAACAGAAGCCATCCCCAACGTCCGACTTTCCAACGATCTCCGCCAGATAGACGGGAGGATTCAGAGGATGGTACGTGTCCCCGTGCTGGTCTCATGCACCACCCTGGGCGGCCACGGGTCGATTTTATCGACTTTACCCACCTCCGCCTTGGTGCAAACGGAGCTCTGCCTAATCGAAGCACGCGCCCGCCCGCGAAAACGCGCACAAGTCGATGTGCATCGTTGATCAAGCCATCGAGGGGAGGTTCAAGATGCCAGATGCACACCACGAACGGCATGCCCTCTCTCGTATCGCGACCGTTACACCGTCGTAGTCGTGGCGCTTCAACGGTAACGCAGCGGCATGCAGCCCGTGTCCCGACACCAGAGATCGCCAGTGGCAGCGGCAGCCCTATGGTGCTGTGATCCTTCCTCCGTGAATACGAGCCTCCAGCCACTCATCTTCACCACCATCCCCGACTCCCTGCCGGGCGCAAAAGCTTCGCATCTTCCGCCAGCATCAAGCCTCGGGATCATTATGGGTGACAATATGTTAGCGCTGTCTGACACCTGCCGTCTCCTTGACGGTCCTCCCTGAGTTCCTCCAAGCAGATCCACTGTTCCTTGCCGCAAGCCACCACCATGCTTCCTCTCGAGGTGTGCGCACTCGTTCTCATGGCGTCTGCAGCGAGAGCCATCCCTCAGCCACGTGCGTGACTTCCTTCTCTTTTGGGAAGCCCTAGACGACCGCTAACAGCCTCCAGAGATGCCCAGGGTCGCAAACTTCACCATCGCCAGCAGCGATCCGCAGAGGACGGACGAATGGGCACGCCTGGAATCGACCGCGACGGGACCCGAGCATGGAGAGCCTGGGTCAACAGGAACTCCTTCGGTTGTAACCTACTTCTCAGATGCGCCGATGATCCACATAGAAGAGACGGCCACTGGATTCGATACGGGACCCGGCACAACGACACCATTGCGAGCTCGACCGGAGCAGACTCCCCAGGTGATTACCACAAAAACTCCGACAGTCATATCCGTACATACCGAGATTGCGCCAACTTTGACAAATTTCTATCCGGGCAATGGGGCTGGGCCTAGCAGCGAGATCCCAGCTTCGCCCCAGCCGACGTCAGGTGGCCAGCTCCTTAATGAGATTATATCTAGAATCGGCAATCCTCAGCCTGGAGCCCAGGCTAGCTCTCCACCAGCTTCTCCGACTGGCAACACTATCCCCGTCTCCAATGCCAATCATGAATCGGCGCCCGGTAACGAGAACACAGCGCTACCTATACCAACCGGTCCAGCGACTACTGGAGTACCTATAGCACATCCCACGTTTGCTGTAGGCGAGTTGATTACACTGGGGCCTGCGGCAACGCTGACGCTCTCAAATGGGCTGTCAACTACCGTAGGAACCGGATCTGCAGCAACCTTCATCGCAATCACAACAGATACTGCTGGCTATACTATTATCGTGGTTAGTTCTATTGGCACAGCAGTCACTGCAACAGTCTCAGACGCCCCAATCACCATAACGCTGCCTAAAACAGGCTGGGAGGCAAGCATCACGGCAGTGCAACACCCTGGGAACCCTAGTACTGGGCTAATTGCCACAACGTCTAGTAAGGCTGACGCTGCAGATAGAAGGATGTGGGATGCGTGGATCGGCGTAGTCCTGGGAATTGTAGGGTCCGGCGCGATACTATGAAGATGAGGTATCAGTGAAGCTCCAAAAGGGACAATTCCTTGCCGAGCTGCCATTTGGGAACAGGACGTTCATCTACGCATGACCGAATTTCCTGCGCGTTGGGCATCGCACTGCTCATCCCTGAGAATGGAGCGACTCCGCAATGAGCTATGGAAGAGATGGCTTCACATGCGTAGTGTGGCATACATCTCAATTCTACGCTTTCGCGCAGATTACGACGTTGTGGGCTGGTCAACAGCGGCAACGCATCGCAGATAAGCGATCGAGTGGCGGCTGTTCTCATGATGCGTCGAAGCAAAGCCTTGGAACTAGAACAGCCTATTCTGACAAGATATATCATGTCGGTTGCCGCTGGTGTGGAACCCCGGATTATCGGCGTAGGGCCAACTGTCGCCATTCCAAAATTTCTTCGAAAGGTTGGCATCTCAAAGGATTCTGTCGATATTGGGGAGATCAATGAAGCTTTCCCCTCTGTAGGAAGTGGACTGGCATCAGCATCTTAGTCAAAACTGAATATTTTACAGCTTACTTTCTGTATCCAAGACCTAGGTCTTGATCGGAAAAGATCAATCCCCGCGGCGGCGCAATGTGAGTGTAACATCCGACATAGCAACACCGAAGCTTATACAGAACAGAGCTTTTGGACATCCACTCGGCTGTACAGGCATCCGTCAAATTGTAACTGCAATATCGGAGTTGAAGCGATCCCAAAGCAAGATTGCAGTTACGTCATGTGTGTTGGGTCGGTACGTGTGATACCACTGGAAATCTCTCTTGCACACCTGCTGATATAATCTATTCCATAAGGGATGGGCATGGCTGCTTTGATAGTAAATAAACAGTAATGATGGCTCTTTAGGCGATGGGCACAATCGCCGAAACATCATGTCTGATCGGACTTTAGTTTGTCTTGCACCCACCGAGACGAGCGTGCATTGCACAGCTCGGTATTCCAAATTAGCCTCAGAAATTGAACACCCTATCGCTCCACTGCTGTGCTACTTGGGCGGAATACCGCCTTCGGACATGCCAAATTGTCGCAATTATGCCACACGGGATATTTTCACATAATGTGGGCCGCTTGCGCCCACTCGGATACACAATGACACAATACAGCCACCGATCTAAACAACAAACGGCTTAAAGGCCCAAGGCTCCACTCCAAGAAATTTGAAAGCATTGAATTGCTTTTTCATCATGGGCGAACAAGTTACATCATACAAGGCAGCCGTGATCACCGTAAGTCAGGAAGAAGGGAACAGGAGAAGGGGAAATTGCAAAACTTTCTCCACAGAAAGCATATCCACTAAGCTCCGATAGAAATCAGGAAGAGAACCTTGCTTCGAGGTCAAGACGCTTTCTCTACCTGAACTCGGCCCTACCGATGTCCTTGTAAAACTGACTGTGACCGGTGTCTGTGGGACTGACCTCGCTCTGGCTAGTGGTCATCTTGGATCAACATGTTCGATCCTCGGCCACGAAGGGGTTGGGAATGTCGTACAAAGGGGGTCCGCTCTCAACGAAGTTGACGTCCATCTTGGTCAAAAAGTTGGTGTCGCATGGATTAGAGACGTCTGCGGGGAATGCGATATGTGCCTTCAGGATGGCGGGGAGGCGAGATGCGTCCAGCAAGTTCACTCTGGTAGAAAGGTAAATGGCACGTTCTCCGAGTACACGATCGTCCCGCACAGATACATTCTGAAGCTCCCACAAGGGATCGCCGACGAGCAGCTGGCGCCAATACTTTGCGGCGGTGTCACATCATACAAGGCCTTGAAGGTATGCGGCGCCATTCCAGGGCAATGGGTAGCAATTTCTGGTGCAGGGGGAGGAGTTGGTGCTTTGGGGGTGCAGTTTGCATCCGCAATGGGGTATCGGGTTGTGGCTATCGACTCAGGCTCAGAAAAGGGCGACTATTGCATGGGGCTGGGAGCTCACCACTACGTCGACATTAACAAGGGGCCGAAAGTTTCTGAATCAGTAAAGCAGGTGACGAACGGCAAAGGAGTTGCAGCCGTACTGGTTACGGCCGGGGCTGGTGCAGCCTATCAGTCTGCTCTGGACCTACTAAGACCTTTGGAACCTTAGTGTGCGTAGGAATCCCCCCTCCTTCGCAAGATTTCAAGATCCATCCGCTTGCCCTCATCGACAACGGCTTTCGTATCATAGGCTCAGCCGTGGGAACCAGAGGCGACATCTTGGAGGCCATTGAGTTTGTCCGACATGGCGCGGTCGTTCCGGTTGTAAAAATGGCTAGGATGGATAGTTTGACTGATATCGCTAGACTGTCGATGTCGGGAGAGGTACGCTATCTTAGGATATATGTCTGGTTGTTTTAATTTTCATCGAGCTGATTTTTACCTTCTCAAGGCTATCGGAAAGTACGTCATCGCCATTGGAGATTCTACAGATACCACTGAGCTTAAATTTTGAGAGAATACGTCAGGATAACCGCTTTCCATAGAGGCTGCTTGTCTGGAAACTTCCTCCTCGCCGTCTAGAAGCCGCAGTAAAAGTGGAATCACCTTCGCTTAGGCGAGTCTTAGACATCGAGAGCCTAGTTCTTGTAATTGTGGCAACATCAATTGCAACATCAATTAAGTTCGCTACCCAGAAACTTCAATATCTTCTGCAAACTTCGGTACATCGGCTCATTGGTAGCTGTCTCCTTCTCGACATCAACCTCCGCGGGTATTTCCATGATGTCGAATCCATGGTCCTTCCCTTTTACAATCTCACTCATGATCTTTACCCCAAGTCCATCCAGTGCTTCCGCGAGCTGAACGCTCTGATTAATGCCAACGGCATCGTCTTTGTCTCTATGTAGGAAGGCTGCTAGAGGAAAGCCTTCCCGCAGCCCAAATGCGGCAGGGAACAACTTTCGATATTCGGCGGGAATGACTTCTATACCGCTCTGGCGAATCGACGCAGAGAGGCCGGAACGGCCTGTTAGAAGGTCTGGATAGAGTGCTTCCTGGTGGGCAGTGGCTATCCACAACATGCGTTTGTCCGAAGAAAGATTTTCTGGGAAAGGATAGCTATCCAGCGCACTACTATCCTTTGCTGCACCCATCTCATGAAGAATCGGGCTGGTGTCAGATAGTGGGGGGAATCCCATAAGAGTGGTGCCCGGCTCAATGTAACGAGAATCGGTCAGGTCGAGCATGCCGTAAATGAATAAGAAAGCAAGAGGGTCAGGTTTAGTTAATTGAGTAGCAACGCATAATGCCAGATAGCCTCCTGCACTGGAGCCTGCCACTATTAGACGTTCGGCAAGATTTTTAGTCACCTAAGTCGCAGAATCCAAGGCATCACCAATCACATCGAGGCCGCGCGCTTCGGGGAGCAAACGGTAGGAAGGGGTGATGTAGAGCCAGCCGCGACGCAAACAGCCGTTGATGAGCCAGAAGAGAGGAAAGGTGTTTTTTTCTCCGATCATCTATGAGAGCATTAAGTAGGGTTAGGACTACCACTGGACTAAAACTATGGGCTCCTTAGAATTCACAAGAAATCCTCCATGGTAATGGATCAATGCCGCTCGAAGACCGGCGCTAGATGCTTCTGCTAACAATTTTGGTGGATGAAAGACATCCAAGGTAAGCTCGAGGCCATCCACCGACTTGTAAACATAGGTTGAGATTTCTGCGCCGGATACTGCCGCCATTGGATTCAACAGGACTGTTAATTGATGGATCTCAGGGGGTGCTGTGGCACATTTTTTGAGTTCCTGAGAGCACTTTTCATCACCTTTCAAGACCAAGTTGATGCATACACCATTGTGGGGTATTTCCCGTGGGTACAGATCCTAAGATATACGTCGCGGGGTGATACCCATAGCGCCCGGTGCCTCGCTAGCTGGCGGCCGAAGTGTTGGTAGCTCGACCACTCACTGGAAAATGATTCTATCTACTTGATCAAGACAGGCAATGAAGCTTCTGGCAGATTTTCAGACCTGGGATTACTAATAGACCAATTCTATGCCTTTCTCTATAAGCTGTTCATACTAAAGCGGTGGATCTATGAGCAATTCATGTGTTCAGGGAGCCCTTCACAATGTACAGTATTTCAAATATTCCATATCCATAGAAGGCTCCCTGGAGACATGTATTTTACACAAGTAGGATCACGCTCGCCCATACTGCCAGCCCAGACGTGTGGCTGTTCATACGCAGAGAAACCAATGAAGCTGGGCAGATCTTTTTCCGGAACGCACCATATTCTTCTCCCCCGACATGGGAGGACCGCTATGACGCATAGGTCCCATCGTCTCTTTCGTGATTAGTTTGATTAGCTCAGCGGCTTGCATCATCCCTATGATCCCATCTACCGGCCCCAAATTTCCCAACTGATCTTGAATCTGCAAACCCCTCATGCGTATGAGCTTTGGGAAATTTCAGACTGAGCAAGGTCTTCCTTGAGGGTCCCCAACGGGTCAAGGATTATTATTAAGTGTCGTAAGAAGGCCATTTGATCCTCCTATGGCGCCCGTGATGAGAGGCTTTCCTAACCGTATGTACCATTCGGAAATCAACACTTGTGAGGGAAAGAAATTTATACAGTCAATCACATATTTATAGGACCGAGTTGCAGGTTCCGCATGTTCTTCTCCAAGGTAATCGATATGGCAGGTGTATCGGACGTTGTCTGTTTCATATACAATTATCAGCTTAGGCTCGGGTGTTTATCGTCGGTCTCCGACTCTCTACGGCCCCACCTCCACAATACAGCATTGCGTTAGTCTCAAAGGTGTATGATCAAGCTTCTCCTCGAGCTTCTCCTCGAACGATATTTTGCCCTACGGTAAATGACCGCAATGTGGTGACACTAGGAACAAAGAGGCGTAAGGGGGAGACCCGCCGCGCGAGATTACTGATTGCAGGAAATGTGCTATGCCTTGATATGACGAGCTTAAAACATAACATGGGGCTGGCAGCGCCCGTGAAGGTTCTAGAATGCGGAGTACCCACAGGTTTCAATAATTTGGGCCTCAAATCCTTTTGAAACCAGCATCAGCCCCATTATTTCTTCAAAGAGCATTTCGTTCTCACAATGGAGCACCACTTCTACAACATTGTCGGTGCAGAGCAGCGACACGGCCAAAACTGCACCCGTGTGGCATGCCCAAGGACAGGGGAAGCTCTTTGGGAAGCTCCTCTGGCTTCCAAAGAAGATCTAGAGGATGCTGTGAGCGCTGGTAGAGCTTCTGTGAGGTCTTGGGGCAAAACCAACCTCGAAATCCGTCAGAATCTGCTCCGTGACTTTGCTCTTCAGCTCACTGCGCAGGCGAAATATTTATCGCCAATCCTTGCAAGAGAGACTGGGAAATCGGTAAGTCATACAAAGAGGCTCTTCCGTATCAGCAGCCAGCGTTGCGAATGCTCTGACCATCTGAATTGTCTAGACGCTGCTCAGTGACTTAGAAATTGAGCACGCAGCCAACCTTCTGAATTTCAACGGTTAGTGTACCTAATTGCTAGGTCTTCAGTAGAGAGCTTTGCTCACTGCTTCTAGCATCCCAATCGCTTGACGATGAAGTAGTCTATGAGGATGCCGCGGTCAAAGTGGTGGCAACCCATATGCCGCTAGGTATAGTCGCCGCCATTTGCCCGTGGAATTTCCCATTGGTCCTCGCCATGGGTAAAATAGCTGCAGCGCTTCTGATGGGAAACTGTGTTATTGTCAAGCCGTCTCCGTTCACACCATATGCAACCATGAAGGTTGTCGAATTAGCCCTCGATATCTTCCCTCCCGGCGTCTTACAGGTGCTGCATGGAGAGGCCGACCTGGGGCGGGAGCTCACTATACATCCAAGCATAGATAAAATAACTTTCACAGGCTCCACAGCAACCGGTAAGAAGATCATGGAAAGCGCAGCGGACACGCTGAAAAACGTAACACTGGAACTTGGGGGCAATGATGCCTCAATCGTTTGCGACGACGTCGACGTATCAGCCGTGGCACATGAGGTCGCTCAGGGGTGTCTCTTCCACTCTGGCCAAATGTGCGTAGCAACAAAACGTGTCTACGTACACAAATCCATTTACAAGGCTTTCCTTCGATGTCTAGTGAAGGAATTCGAACAGTTCATCACGGGCATTCCAGGAGATATCCCTTCGATCTTCGGCCCCCTTCAAAACAGTGCCCAGTTCACCATTGTCAAGGAGCTTATAAATGATTGCAAGGCTCGAGCGTATCGGTTTGCCACTGGCGGGAAGGTTGAAGAGGGTCCAGGTCTATGGATTCAGCCCACCATCGTCGACCGGCCCCCGGACGATTCAACAATCGTTTCCAAAGAGCAATTCGGTAAGTTTCGGTTACATCCATTTAATCAACATCAAATTGACAAGCTTGGCCCGGTGCAGGTCCCATAACACCCGTTCTAGAATGGGAGACAGACGAAGAAGTAATCAGCCGAGCAAACAACACACGCTCTGGCCTCGGGGCGTGCGTCTGGTCCGCCGATATCACCCGAGCCGAGCGCATCGCCCGAAAGCTTGAGACCGGGACTGTATGGGTGAACAGCTTTGAAAAGCCACTTCCCATGGTATACTTCTCCGGACACAAGGATAGCGGCGTGGGAGGTGAATGGGGCAGGCAGGGATTGCTTTCCTATTGTTGTACCCAATCACTACATGTGTACAAGGACAACAAGCCAAACCGCCGATGAAACATCAGTTCCACTATGATCCTGATTGGAGCAATTTGTACTCAGAAACGCATAGATAGGCCCAGTGACGAGAGGTTCTTAAAGCTTTCATAGATGTGACAGGCTAATCTTTTGCAACGTCGTGATGATACTATGAACCTCGCTCATGTCTGAATCATATTTGGTTGGAAACCCGGCTGGCGTCTCTATTTCGCTGCTGCCGGCGGAGACTTGGTCTTCGGTGGAGTTGCATGGAGAACCGTGCAGATGGGCTACGGTAGCTTTGACCAGGAGCCAAAACTCCGGAGCATGTTGAATAAATCCAGGGCGCAACCACATTTTTGCTAGAATATCCGGACCGTTATCGCTCGGTGCGTTTGTTGTTCGATTTACAAGCCAGAATCGTTTCCAGTTGGCAATCCCTGTATGGATCGGCAATCCTCGTATGGATTGGCCACATATCGGATCCGACACAAGGGAATTCTTGATATGAAAGGCGAGCAAATGTAGTGCTAATACTGGTCAGCCTTGGCTTGGTGTTTCGGCGAGCAGATGAGGAGCGCATTTGGAGAAGCGGGATTTCCCTTACCAGTCACTATCGTGAACATGTTAAGGATGCTCAACGCAGAGAACACAGCCTGGTTCTCGTCGGAGATTTGCTCTTGACATATAATCTCAACCGCCATGGATACTTCCAATCGTCGCCCTGAAGCTCGAACAGAATTCCAAGAATGTAACTGGATGAAGCATTCTTCGGAAGATGTAGCTTGGAAGCAAGTCTCCGGGCAAGCAAGGTCCATCTTCAATTCAGGTACTACGAGCCGGGGAGGTGAATTGTTGAAGATCACAAAAGCTGAGTCGAGAAGGAAAATGTAGATAAAGGTTCTGAGTTTGAACATCAGATTCTCACACAGCTGGAAAGCGATACATGGAAGAAAATACCTTATCAAGGACTCTTGCAGGACGAAACTCTCCCAGCTGAATGTGGAGATGTCCCCGACGTGAAGATGCCGCAGCGTTGCGTTCGACATTCCAAAATCTCTGGCGAACTTTTGAGGCAGATGCCACAACGTCAGTAGTAGAAACAGCGCAGAAAAAAGCCTGGGATTGATGACTCAGGTTCGGTACTCACCGCAATGACGGTACTGTATCGGTGCCGCCGTATTCTTCGTTTGCTCTCCTCAGACCCCTCCCAATTCTGAAGCAAGCAGACAAAGTACGCCGCTTGTAAAAGCTCAAACCTCCGCCTCACAGCAGGGCTTTCCAGCCAACGGCTGCCTGGATCTGTCTCGCTAAGGAGTTCGTCGCAGCTGAATATCATCTCTTCCAGACTATTGAACCAGATGTTTGCACCAGCATGATCTCGGCTGTCGGGCGACATGCAGGCCCCAATCAATACCATGGATAGGAGTAGCAAACAGGGACACTGAGTCGCATTGAAAGTTGGTCGGTGGATGATGGGACTATTTGGATACCAGGACGACCAGAAGAGCTCGAGGAACTTTTGTAAGTTTGGCGGAGAGAAAAAGTCGAAGCAAATTCGCTCTAACGAGGGTGACCAGCTGATTGTTATCTTGCTCCCTCTTGCTTTGTTCCATGTGATGGCCTTGATCTTGTCCACGATCTCGCATGTTTTCAGCGCCAATTCGTCAGAAATCCACATTGACCACGGTGATGCACCTCGCGAGGAGACGTCTAACAGTTCGCCAGTGCTATTCATCTCGAACGGATCTGATCCTAGCCCTGAGATGTAAGTCGGTTGATCTGCATTGCATTCACGACCGAGGAAATACAGCTGTTGACTCGTAGTTGTAGTCGGATCGCATAGACTGTCCCACCCAGCACCAACATCTAGCCCGGAACGTATCGCTTGACCAAATTCAAACCCCGCAAATGGATCTGGAGGAGTACCGCTGCTGTCTGTAAATTGGTTTTCCGAGCGTAGATGACGCTCAGAGGCTTCCATGGCAAGGGCCTGCCGCTCGCTGTATGATCCACACTCGAAAGAATCTAGAAACCCGTTTCCCTTTGTAAACTTGCTCAAGTATGGAAAACTATTCAAAGAAACAATGTCAAAATCAGATGGAGTGGCTGGGCGAAAACTCGTCCAAACATGGACACCTGAGCTGTCAGGGAGCTGAAAACCGTTCCCATCTCCCTCGATTTCCTCGGTTTCCCACGAAAGCGACTCGAAGCCAAATCCAGCGTTCAGTTCGTCCATCTCAAACGCATCATCAATTTGTCCAATATGTTGCTCTTCCTGCTGTCCATTGTCGCTTGAAGAATTCCCGTAGTTGCTTGAGATGGCGCCGATATCATCCTCATCGTAGTTTGCGGAACCACGGGCAACCGGGTTGAAGGTGCATGCAACCATCTTCTCGCGGCAGCTTTCGCACGGGTATCTAAGAGAACAGGCCTTCTTAAGCCGCACACACCTGTCACACGCCTTCCTTTTCTTGCCTTTGATTTTGGGGACCAGCCGCGGAATTTCGTGGTGTTGCTCCAAACGGAGCTTGCAGGTTTGCCAGTGCCGTTTAAGAACGTCTCTGTTGCGTGTCAGTCTCCTTCGGTCCTGCAAAACAATCGACACACTCAAATTCGAACGCTGACCTTCGCTTGAAAGAATGCTGACAGAATATGCATGCGAAAGGACGCTGCTCGCCATCTTTGAAGGTATCCATTAGCAGCTGCGGCACTCCAGAAACAATGTAGAGAGGGGGTATAGATACGACATACGGGAAAGGATATGGCGTTCGAGGTGCTCAGAGCGGCCGAAGCGGTTACCGCACTCTAAACACTCAAACGATTGTGTCGAAGTGCCTGCGGCTATCGACATGGTTGATGATTCTGGTGGTCAGTCTGCCCGGAACAAGTTTCTGGTGATGGCGAGAAGGGAGACAAGGTTAGTTACTGTAAGTGATTTAGCGCACCCCACACTTCAAAAGCCATCTTAAAGGTAGAACTGCCGACTGCGGGGAAGCGTAGCGCAGGCGCACATATCCGGGGTAAAACGCGGGTACTTACTATGTACATGCTACCCTGCCACATGTCATGCGGGAGCGCCTCTTGAAAATGGAGCTACCCATTCCAAGCTCTCATCGTCACCCTGTGCGCCACCCGTTTCACAAGCACTGTAGGTTAAGAAAGGTCCCTTGCTCGTGCACGCACGAATACATTACAACTCCACGCGAAGAAGGTTACGGACGTCAATGCCTATTAAAAGCAGAAGATACTAAAGGCTTGATAACTCGGATAAAAGATGTTTGCCTTCGATGCTTGCCATCTACAAAAGCAATGGGTCTGAATTTATTATAGAGCTGACAAAACAGCCTGGGAAGAACTATCTTGGCAACTAGCTAAAAGCCCACGACGACGAGCTAAAATCGGACTATTTGAAACCATTTAACGTAAAGCGTAAGCGCACAGATAGCCCTGCCTAGATTGAATCTTTATACGAAAGAGCTCGTTTCTGGTGAAGAATAGTGGCTCGGCAAAATTCACGCCAAGCATATTCCTAGTAGAAACGAACGTAATCGGGAGTGGATAACCTTGCTAGCATATATATGTGCTGACGGATCCTCCTTGCCACTAATTAGCTCCCATCTATCCGTCAAAAGCCGGTGCTTTGATGGAGGGCTGGTTTTAAGATTTGATCTAGAAGTACAAAGCTGCGTTTTCACGAGTAGTGAGACTGGATGGACCAACGACGAGATCGCGATTGAGTGGATTGAAAAAGTTTTGATCGCCATGCTAAGGCTAAAGCTGGATTTGGTAGGCGCTGGCGGCTGTTGATTCTCGACGGCCATGGGTCTCATGTCAACTTACGATTTCTCGATTATCGTAGCCAACACCAGATCCTTGTTGACGTACTACCTCCTCACTCAACTCATTGATTACAACTATTGGATGTAGGGCTTTTTGGCCTCCTGAAAATTTACTATTCGAAAGGCCTCGACTAGTACATGCAAGAAAACTAAGGCCTACTACGATTCTCAAAGCGGAACTTTTTCAGGCTATTGTACGAGGCCTGGAGCAACGCGTTCAACATGGATAACGTTAGAAAAGTCTTTAGAAGTACTAATATATATCCACTTAATAAGAGGATAGTATTCAATCAATTAACAACTCAGCCAAGTAATTCGAACGACAATAAATCTCAAAGTAACTGGTCCAATCTTTCAAAGTAGTCAATAAGTGACACTCGAAAATTTGACGGCTTATTGATGAAGTAGTACCAAAAGACACTCGCCAAGGCCAATTACATCATAATACCATCCTTCATATTACCAACTCCGCAGTCTTCTTACGAGAAGAGATCAAGGGCCTTCGTAGTACGATTCATGAAAGAAAAGAAAAAGGGTAAGCGAGTCAAACATTTGACAGCTACTAAGAGAAGAGGATGCTAGCTACCAATTCTTTTTCAGCCCTGCTAAAATCGCACGCGAAAACGTCGTTCCCGAGGGAGTGTTGTTACCATCTTACACATTATCATCGCAGCCACATCCAGCCCAATGTACACTGTAGCCGAACGATATGAGAACTACCAAGACAACCGCCCCTATTGAAGTTAAGCCCTTGCTGACTGGGAATCAGTGACCGACTGTTCAGACGACGGGGCTACCGGGACAATGATATTCCAACCTATCTGCAGCATGGCCCCTCTACAGGAACAGCCCGTGGTGTAGCACCATGTGACACAGCGATGAGGAGTTGATACCCGACTTCGGAGGAACAAAGATGATGGTGCTCAAATATACACTCAAATGACTGAATGTGCGAGCTCCAGGTCATACTTATCATGCTGGAGATTGATTGCTTATAAGAAGAGACATCAAACTTCATGTCAATTTCACGCAGTCCATTGTTACATACTGGTCGGAAGATCCACAATATTACAACTACCTGAAATGTTTACGAGGCCAGGCTGTTATTGCCACTGTCGGCTCCGGAAGTCTTGGGCTTCCTTCGGCTGATCTTGATCCAAAAGTTCGTCTGGAGAGCGAACCACTGGGTTTTTGTAACCCAAGGTTGCTCACGGTTTACTAATTCAGCATCGAAGTGGCGGAAAAATTGAGCGGTGAACTTATACATCTCTACTGTGGCAAGATTTTTCCCAACACAACTTCGGTTTCCCATCCCGAACTGTATCCGTCAGTAACAAAACCCTTTCCAACACGACAAAGGTAGGGGAGTCGTCTCACAGTGGTCAGAAGTAAGTTTCGCTCCTTGATGGCACTCTCTTCCTCTTCACTGCTTGCAATCCAGCGTTCCGGCTTCCATTCGTCGGCATCATCCCCAAAAATCTCTTTTGATCTGTTCATCGACGCAGGATTTATACCACAACAGGTCCCTGCCGGTAGGCGATACGGACCGATTTGAATACCATCTTTAGGAGCATACCGAGGCAATTGATATTGAATTGAAGGGTGAAGTCTTGTGCTCTCCTTGATGACAGCAGAGAGAAACGGCAATTTTTCCGCCTCCTTGAAGCTAATCTCCAGGCCGTCACCCAGCCCAAGCTTTTGGTAGGCTTCCTCAATCTCCTTTTGCAGGCGCTCTCTCTGCTCCGGGTGGAGAAGTAGAGCACCGAGGATGGCCAAAATTCCGATGGTAGTGGTATCGGCTCCGGCTCCCAGAATATTAACGCCTTCAATCATAACATCGCCCTTTTTGACAAGTTGTCCGCTCATGTCTTTAGCTTCAACAAAGTGCTGAAGCATATCCCGCCGCTGATCCCCTAGTCCGTTATTTAGCCGCTCTTCCACTCGCTTTTCGAGCCACTCAAGGAAGACTGAGAAAGTATTCATTCGCGTTCCTCCAAAGCTCTTTATCGCCCACTGAGCCAGCCTGTTGTTGAACCAAAACATCTGCAGAGGCATGTTTCCCATGTTTGCCATGAGGTAGAACCCGTCGTGGATGGACCCAATGATGCCATCGACGTCTCGGCCTTGTTCGATGAATCCCAATTTTCCGCCCATGGCGAGCTGTCCCACCACGTCAAAAGCAAAGTAATTTGCCCACTGATGCATAGGTATAGGCTCTCCTGAATCAGCGAATCGGCCGAACTGTTGCCAACATTCGTCTGCGACTTTCTGGACCAGAGGCTCCATGGCAAGAATTGAAGTCATTGAATAAGCGCTGGAGACGCGCGAGCGAAGATGACGGTGAACCTTTGGATCCGTAGCCGAGAAGAAACTCACAGTCATGTTGGGAATTTTCCATGTGTCGTACCAGTTAGTCTAAAAGTATGGGATTTAGAAGAGCATCGCATTAAGAGCGGATGGGGGGTAGTACTTGCCTTTAGGATATGCGTCCCATGGCCGTAAAGTTTCTTGAGTCCCCTGGCATCAACGAAGCTGATTTCGTTGGGTGCAATTCGAACGACATTGCCATACTTTTGATGAAGGCTAAGGATATCATCGTGCCAGCTACCTCTGAAGTACCTGATATTGCGCCAGGCTTGACTAAACTTTGCTAGAAAGGGTCCCGGTACATCCTTTAGTGGATGTAGATAACATTGATACAGATTATTGAGCACCCATAGAGCAATGAAGGTGGCGATCAAGTTCTGCGATCGGAAAAGCCCTGGCAGAGTGGATAAGGATAGAAACAGGCCACGAACCGTTGGAAGGTCAAGAGGAGAAGATGTTGCATTGCACATGGTTACAAAGGAGTTGAAGTCAGTGTGATTTAGTGGTCTTTGCTGGGTGTGCTAACGAGATCGATATAACCTATCCGCTCCCCGCTCATCCTTCGAGGCAGATGGGTGCGGGGGCGGCATCGCGCCAGAATGCCTTTCAGCACCAAGCCTGTGGGGTATTTTCCTATTCGACCTGCAAACTGTATCTACAACCTGTATCAGCCGCCCATATTCATGTAGTAAAAACATACGCTTTACTGGAATCAGCTACACTCACCCCTCCAGACCTCCACACCACCGAAACCAACTAGTGCCAGAAAATCTCCCCACCAATGCGCGGGGAAGTGTGGGGTGAGACCCGAATATCACTGGTTTCACGGGGAAAGTTGACTTCCGCTCAATTCTACCGAAGGTCTCCAGAAAGAGACATACGGCTCGAGACTTGAAGCATGGTACAGTGGTTGCCCTTGGACAGGGGAAATGTTACATCAGATGATAAATAATATTGAGTTTTGGGGCAGCAAACGCATAAGGAATGGAGTTGATTGTTATCAGACGCGGAGGGCCTCTATTTTATGTGCACCCAGGAGGCCTGTGTGCACTTTGTTCTTTCAAGCTTGGAGACTAATATACAAAATAGGAGAATCAGGTGAAGGTGGTGTACCTCCTGATCCTCGTACGTGATCTAGCTACTTGACATTTGATTTCGGTCTGATAAGTGATACTTGAGGCAAATCATCACAAATTATATCAACATTTGGCCACACGCACGTTATTTCATGGTCACACAAGCCCTTTTGAAGTATATATTTGAGTATGGAGTTCAAACTAGGCCTATCTTCGCTAGCATTAATGACCGAGGCGATAATTCAATTTGTGCCTTAGAGTTTGCCTTTGGCCATCGGTTCGGGCTCGCTCTCATCGAGCACCCAAGCTTGCTTGTCATATTGCTGGGGCCATATACCATTCTTACCAGGTGCCAAGATCCCGTTAGGATCCAATGCATTCTTGATCTTTTCATTAAATTTCATTTGGGCATTGTCATTGAAGCTGTAAGTGTTCGCAATCTGGTCCATAAGCGCGATGTGTGTCCTATATTCGCCCCAACCGTAGGCCGCGCAGTCCTTTATCAGCGTTCGAATCAACCATCGGGCCTTCTGTCGGGACTCGGGATCTTCTCGATCGAAGACGATGCACACGATATGGTCTACGGACAATGAGATTCGTTGGATGGTAGTGGATGGCTTAGCAAACTCACGCATCTCTCGCATTCCGATTGTGAATGTACCTATGAAGTCGAGACCAGCTTGCTCACAACGGCTTTTGGTTACTTCGTATTGGAGGTTCGCATCCTTCCCAGAAATCTTTGTAATGGGAGAGAAGAACAAATGGGCTCCATTCGGCAGCCAGCTGTGACAATCAGATACATGCATGTCGGCATGGGTTGCGAAAGCTCGTACCTGACCCATCGTAGCTCATCAATTGTTGGTATCCCCTGCAGTGTCTTGGACCTCGTACGCAGGACACTGTAAGGTTCATTACGTTCTTCAGGCAGGAAGAATTTCGATCCCGGCACTGCGAGGAAGGCCTTTTTGATGGTTTCCAGGAGTACGTTTCGAATCGGCTCTGGCCCCTATTTGCGCACACCAAAGTTAGCGTGGCTGCACAACACTCGGTGAGTAGCATTGTTCATTGGTGAAGAGGACGAAACAGTAGCAGGAGAATAGTCGAGAGAAAAATTCATAAAGAAATGAAAGACTGACATAGATAGCACCATAAAAATTCCATCGACCAAGTTCTAGACCCCTTGCAATATCGTCCAGTTCAGCATCATTCAACGGACCTGTCTTCTGCGTATATGACGACTTATTCCCTGCAACAGCTGCATCTAAAAGGATGTGACGTAACGTTGGCACGTTTTGCAGGACCATTTGCTGCGTAAAGATGGTTTGTTAGCCCCGTATGCGTCAAAAGGAACTGTCGCCTACCAGCCGAAGCGGCCGAATGATATCCACGATAGCCTCAAGGTCATCGTCTCGAGGAAATGTGATCATGTATGCCTGGTAACCGCCAGGATTTGGCATCAACTACAGACTTGTAAGCGCGAGGTAGCAGAGTGCAGGCGGGACTTGGAATGTGCGTGAAGACGAACCCAGATACCCATTTTAACTACAATACCTAAGCTGCTCTGCGTGAAAATGCCGTCGTTATATGGGCCGAAGCCGTAATTGAAGAGTTGCCAGCAGCGATTACCAGGTTGTTCGTGAGGTGGAACACCAGGCTTTGCTGTCGTCGGGTCCGGAAGTGCTCCCATTCCAGTTCGCATGAGCTCGCCATCAGGAAGGATGACCTCGAGGCCGCAATGCATCATCCAATGATCTTCGCACAGTTATCTTCAAGCCAAAGTCCAGCATAAGATACAATAAGTTGACTAACCTCCATAAGGCGCTACCGTAGGGTAGAGAAGTCAGCAAAAATAACCAACGGTAGGCCGCTGGGTTATTGTGAGTAAACTTACTGTAGCCAACTCCGCGTTCGATAGCATTCCCTGTCACCTCTTTAGCAGAGTTCGCTTGCATTCGAGGTAAGTCGATATACCGATAATTGAGCCTCCGCCGAGATCTGGAACCTACTCTATGTCAGAGATATGTTTTGGTTAAACGGAATAGTAGCTGGCACATACGTCGAGCCACAGGTGCTCCCTCAGATTGTTTTTCATGAGGTGCTCATGTAGATCCATAAAGGTAACGCCCGGCTCCACAAGCGCATACGCTCCCTCAACGTTTACATCCAAAATCTTGTTCAAGTGCTTGCCGAGGTCCATTGCAACGCTTCCCGATACTCTGGGCGCGGTGCCGCCGTAGCCCGTATTACGGCCGACAGAGTAAGGCCATAGTGGGATGGAGAACTTATTGCACAGGCGTACAATGCTCTGCACTTCGGGCGTGTCGCGTGGCCAAATGACAGCGGAAGCAACGAAAGTGTCGCGTTCGAATAGGGAGTGCATGTCATGCGCCTTGCACGGGTTCATATAGTCGCCATCGATTAGCTCAGTTGACTTCGAAATGATTGCGAGATTCTCTTCGCCGCACACACTTTTGGCGCGTGAGCAAAATTCATGGAATTTGACCAACGTTGTGTTGGGGGGAAGGCAACGGGGTTCCATGCTGACGGTTCTGAATGGGACTGAAGCTATTGAAGTCTCTGGCACAACGCGATGATGAAGATTGAAAATCTCGAGATAGGGCACGAACTGACACGGCTAAGTAGGGACATATCTGAGTTGATAATCATGGTCAAGTTATAATTACACTGACCAAAAACGGTTCTCGCTGCATAGCGGAAGAACTCCACTTCGAGTGGCGAGAGTGGGGTATTTCCCGCCTTTTGCCAGTACGCCACTGTACTAGTTACATAATTTTAGCACACCCTAACTGCCTCAGTCGAGTTTGTGTCAATACCGATGGGAGTTGCTGGGCCGAATAACTTCCCATAAGCCGCCTCATTGAAGGTATTGGGTTCAGGACTCTTGAAGCTTGCCCTTCGCATGCAGGATCTTTCCAACATGCTCGGCTCAGACCTGTACAAACCGCAATGAAACAGATACTCGGAGGCGTGTTCTCTGGATACTACTCCCATCTCCAAATGTTCGAGGATTTCATCATCCAGATGATGTTAGCGGGTGTAAATAAGCGGAGAAGCTAACTACAAGATCGGAACATACACTTGTACTATAGGGTGCGGAATGTGTTTTAGTCCGGCTCTTACTGTAGCCTGAAGCAAGTCCAAAGGGATTTGTCAGGGATGGCTCATTTTCAGAGCCACTACATCGGCAAAGTGTAAATTAGAATCTGGCTACTGTGGTTAACCATGGTTAGCTAGGTTAGCTAGGTTAGTGAGATTACGAGACCCATTTGGCGAGTCGCGATTACCATGAGCAATCTATACAAGTATCTGGTTACCCCGATTACTTAGGTTAACTTTACTTGTTATTATAGTATTTCTCACGAACGTATATATATTGTTCTACACACATGTTCGATCAGTCTCCACTCCGCTGACCCCTCCTCACCCCTCAGCAAACCGACTTCTCTCCCTCAAAACCTTACCATACCTGTACAACAACCCCATCCCGATGACACAAACTCCCATCAACCCCCCCAAAAGACTCGCTCCACCCGCAATCCCCAGCCCGTCAAACATCGGCCTCGCCACCAAAATCGCCACCACTGCAAACAAACTCCTCGCCAGACTGTTTGCTGCAAAGATACTCGCTGCGTATTTCGGGTATATCATAGGGATGTAGAGGAAGATACTTTGCGAAACGAAATACATGCCGAATGCTAGGATCGCAAGGCCGGTGGTGGGGGCCATCCAATGAATTGAGGGGCGGGACGTCCATGCTAAAACAGGTCAACATTTAGTTGTTAAGTAGAATGGGAGGTGTACCGTAGATAAACAGCCCGATAGATAGAGCTGGGCTTGCAAGCAACCCAGGTATCAAATGATTCTCTAGCTCTCCGAAGCGCCCGTCGTTGTGTCTGGGAAGGGCGCGTTTCTTGAGGTAGATGCACTGGATGATAAAGCCTAGGATGAGAGCGGGACATGCCGCGAGAAAGATTAGGGCGGTGCTGCTTGGGCTGAAGTTATAGATGATTGGATAGACTAGGGGGAGGGACTGGAGATAGTTAGTTTGCGATATAAAGGGTAAGGGGGTGAATGCTACCTCGAAGAAAGAGTAGAAGATTCCGTATGCGAGCCCGAGATAGATTGTTGTGAAAAGCAGGGCTGGATCTTTGATGTTCTGTAGAAGATAGAATTCAGCGCAATTCAACAAGAAAGGTAATCACCAATACTGTGTTAGTAGGTTGTTCATTGAACGGCTTTTCGGCCAGAATGTGAACGACCTTGAGACAGTTCACATTATTAGGGTTAGAGGCGGCTTACCATTTCCCAAGGCTTAACAAGCGCTCCCCAAGCCAAACTCCCAACCGAAATATCTCTATGTCTCTTCTCAGCTTCCGAAGCCAAATCCAGATTCCCAGTTTGCTCCCTCAACCTTTTCGCCCGATAGAATAATATTGTCGGTCCCGACGTCTCAGGCAAACAACAAACCAGCAGTACATATATCGGCCCCGAAATAATCAACAATTCCCAGCTCGAGAACCTCCACCCTAGTTTTTCCACGGCAAACACTGATACCGTCGGGCCAAAAGTCGGGCCCAAAGCAGCGGTCCCCGCCCATAGCGCGATGGCGAAAGGGAACTGCGGAGGCCGCCATATATCCGCGAATGAGGCGCCGGCGGTGGCGAGACAGGGCGAACACATGAAGCCGAGGAGAAAACGCAAGATCATGAGGCCTGGGTAGTTGGTGACGAGGGCGGTGGGGATGCACAGGGTGATGAAGAGGAGGCCTGAGATTGCGTATGGGGGGTTGCGGCCGATGAAGGGGATTTCGGATATGGGTGAGAAGAGGAGGCATCCGAATCCATAGCCCTATTTCACTATCAGCATGGGAGTGAGGGTTGTTTTAGGGATGAGGTGTTTACGAGGACGTAGAGGGCAAGACCGAGAGCACCAGCTGCGTGGCTAACGCCGAATATGCTGATTACGGACTGCTGACTTGAAGTGTAGATTGATGAGCCAATGTACACGGCGAAAGTGTACAGACTGGATGATCATTAGCGGTCGAGAGCTGATTGAAAGCAAACAAATGCACACCTAAGTAGGGCTGTAATCAACACTTTGTGTGCAAGTGGCCAATTCAATGGATTTTCTGGGTCATCTATACTAAATCAAATTACAGGTCACTGTCAGCTGAAATGGGTGTCTTACTTGGTCCGGTCCAATCTACCAAGTTGATGTCTCTATTCTTATCCTCGAATGGTGTTGGTATGTCGTCTGTAGAAGAACCATGAGTAGTTCCTTTGTTCTCTTTCCGAGAGAAGGTGATGTAGCCTTTACGATAGAGCTGGATTAGAGTGCCGATTGCTGAATGTTTGAGAAGGGGGGTCATTTTGCAAGATGGGAGGGCAATGGAAGACGCTTTGTACCTTGCACGATGAGCGGCTTCCAGGGATATATAGCATCTTGTGAGAAACAGATACATTTTTACATTGAGAGGCCATTTTGCATCTACTATCTTACCAGACGCTAAGTCAGGAGGAACGACGAGTGAAAATGAGGGGCGTAAGTTTGTGGTTGAGAAACATGGCGGAAACTAAACCACTTCAAGAAATCGCTAAGCCATATTCGATTTAGCAGAGGGCCCCAACTCCTTTCGGAGTTAAGGACTGCATGAAAGACGTTCACAGTTGAAATCATAGGCTTGCCGATCTTGAGGGAGCTTCACCGGTTCAGGTTTAGTTCCCACTCAGTTTTATAAGAAAACCGATTTTCCCCGTTAAAACCGACAAAAAGGAATCCTTACGGACGTGAAAGACATACCAAAGAGCATAGGGAAGAAGAGTGGGATCCATTCCCAAAGGGTTCAGACTGCTCTCGTATCAACATCTTTGTTGACGCTCTCTACGCCTGGAAGCGTTGGAATTGCATCATTCGAAATGGCGACGAACGAGACGATGACCAATAGCCTGCGAAAAGCATGTCGAAACTGCACCAAATCAAAACGCAAGTGCAGTGTCCAACTACCAAGCTGCATTCGATGCACGAAAAAGCAGCTCGCATGCGAGTACGACCTAGAGCCTCTATCCACTCGGCTTATCTCTCGAGACTTGGAATCTCAGCATTCTCCCGAGCTCTGCTACCTCAAGTTAGCGTCTTCCCTGAACACGCAGCGCACCTACTCAGCGATCAACATCCGTTTCGAGTGGACTCACATACACTATGTGATCTGGGTCCTACAGCAAACCCCTAGCCTTGTAAAAGTGGGTTATATGTCCGCCCTAGTGCATCCGAAGCTGCAATTCCACGGCGAGCGAAACTACCTCACCAACATTGCGGAGATGATGGAGAAGCCAGAGAACCAGCAATTCCACGACCTACTCTCAATAAACATCAACGTTGTCCCACTCGGAGATGCCATCACGGCCATCCAGGCTCTTATTGTTTACCTCATCACCTTTCTCTTCCATACCAATCCCGACGTCCAGAAATCCGCCGAGTTACATCTCTGGCGCTTATCGTATTGGGCATGGACGCTGTGGACAACAGCCTGGAGCAGGATACCAGCGGGTCTAAGTCCCTGGCAAGCATGGCTGCTTGGAGAAACCACGCGCCGCACCATCATCCTATCGTATGTCGTGTCTTGCTCGTTCACAGGGTGGAAGTACGGATATTGTCGACACAAACTGCTTTTTGAGTCACTTCCGTTCGACGGCCGTGTCGGGCTCTGGAGAGCCGAGTCTCCGCAGGCTTGGATAGCTTCCGCGGGTGTGAGCAATGGGTTAGAGGTGGGCACGCAATTGCAGTCTTTCCATGAGTTTGGGGGGAGAGTGTTGAAGGAGTTCAACCCGGACGATGACATGTTTTTGATGTTGGTGCAGGTCGCACATAATGGAAAGAGGAGAGCTTACTCGGAAGTTACTCTATGTTCGGAGTAGAATGATATCTAGAAGATTTACCTTCTGATTGATTCTTATCTGCCACTATTACTAGATGCTAGGACCGCTTAGTGTGAAGTTTAATTATAGCCACGCCCAAGTTTTGCAGGCTCAATTTATGTAGGTAGCAAAGATGCAAATACATAATCGATTACTTCTCCAAGTTACCTTTAATAGAGGAAGAGTTCGATAAAATGACGTACTAAAACTTGGGAAGCCGGGAATAAAAGAATAGAAATAAACTGGCACTCACATTCAAAAGCAGAAGAGAGCCAAGTTTGAAATGCTAACTGAGTAACAGGTTTTGTGGCTATGCTATATAATTGACTCATGAAGACCCGAAACCACGAAGACCTCGTTGCCTCATCCGTTGAAGAGAGCTACACCCAGGAAGAAAGACACAGTAGTGGAGGAGGCAAGAGGCATGCGTATTAGGTGTTCTCGGTGTCACCTGGATCGTCGTGTGGGATGGGAAGCTGCGGCGACTCTGGCAGTTTACACGTGAATTAGGCGGGCTATGCACATTAGGCACTTGAGGAACAATGCGACCCATGGCTGTTTTGCGCCTCGACAGATTCATCGCACGACCCGCCGCAGAATACCCTCGATCGGAATCTGGTGGATGACTTCCAAGCCCGTGTGTTCACTTGAGGCATCGCGGTGTCATGTGACGGCACAAGGTGCGCCTACGCCGACCCGATCACCCCTTCTTGTTTGTTTCATAACAGGATGAAATTCGACAGGCTATCACCCTCAGAGAAAGGATGATGAAGGAATTTCATCCTGATAATACGTTCATAATGTTGGTGCAGTTCGCGGAAGGCCCCCAATTTTCTGGGATGGGATAATGTTCGTGCATTACCTTGAGCTGTGATTATTTCTCCTGCCGCTGGTTCTGTGCTACATCGTCAACCCCATGACATGTCATTCAGTTTACCATTGAAGTGGAAGAAAGATGAGAACGATAAAAATCAAAATAGATAATTACAGGCTTGATCTTAAACCCACGCGTACAGCATGCTCCGCATTAGACACCTGATGGCCATTGAACAAGCTTCAAGGACTCGCAAGCACAACCACAAGAGAGCTTTGTAACGAAGTCAGGAAGAGAATAGGGTTCTCATTCGGGCCGTACCCCGAGCGTTTACAAATTCTATTTATACTTTGCCAGAACGGCACAGAAGCGAGTGACGAATCCTCAACGCTCTCGCGAAGATAGTTTGAAAAATTACTAACGTTATACGAAGATGTGGAGAGCTGTGAATGAAGAAGGAGGTATGAACCAGCATAATACGATTGTGATATTGCCGGAGACTAATGGCTGTCACCCGTAACGCATTTACCATTTACAGGATCTCCTATAAAGCCCGCAGAGCCTCAACAGTTTACAAACCCGGGGCTGCCGGAGCTGAAAACGTTGCCTGGCATCGCGTTGCCAAAGAGAGGGCCCGAAGAAGAGAAGAGTGGAGGTATCGCGCTATTGGCCATCGGAACTATCATCCTCTTTCTCTCGCATGAAACCTCCATAACCGCGTTCCCACGACTCGCGCAATCGTGCAGATACGCGACAGAAGGGGAGACGGAATCTGTGGGCGCTTATCCGCATTGGAGCGTTCGCATCAAGTACCAAGCTTTCCGCGGCATTTCTTAGCACTTGTACGGTTTGACAAATCTTTGTTTTGGCAGGCTTGGGACACGGCGATATGTTTTACGTAGTCATGTCAAGTTTGAATCTCCGCGAACGGCGCGACCGCATTGGGCAATGGACCAACTCAAAAGAAGAAAGTGAAAGCACTAGCCCGGACGCACAAGGTTTGGAAAGTAGCGATGCCAGGGCATCGACAGATAGGGACATGAAACGCGCGAGAGCCGCTGGGCTAGAAAGCTCCGCGGCACGAAGAATTATTTTGAGTGTATTGCCAGAGGGCGCAGCGCAAAGGCGCCAGGAAGCAGCATCGAACCAATTCCGCGCAGACCAAAGCGCTGGCAGCCTTGCATTGCGCTTTGTGTGTCCGGGGCGGTTGCAGCGCCGACATCAACGTGACCCTCTTCCCGGTGGTTAGATACGGCGAGTGTGACTGGATTGTGACTGGGCTGGGTCTGTTGTTTCGGCATGCCGTGCTACCTGTGTTAACGTTTCGGGACCCCCTAGAGAGCGGAGCGCATCCGCGAATGCCCTCACGCACCGGCAGGTGCGAGGAACAGCACCGAAGCCTCGCTAAGGGTCTACAGAACGCGCGTTGCGCACAGCGAAGATGCCATAATAAGTTGCAGTAGGCCCGAGGCAGCGAATGAAGATGGTGTCGGTGCTGTCAAGGCGGACAAGTTCGCAGCTAAGCCTTCACGACGGCGGCCCGTGCACGGGCTTGCTCTGTGCCCCGAACGCTGGTCTGGAAACATGGCCATGCCTGCAAATGCGCTGCAAATCAACGCCCGGCTACTGGCAATTGCTAGCGACGTGATCCAGGCAGTCTGTGCCGGCTGTCGTACATAATGGCATTGCGCCGCATCAGACCATCCATCCTTGGGAGTGACAACATTTGTATCATCCACCCCCGCCCTTACTGGTCCACCATTCTGTACTCACTCACATATCCTCTGGTACGCCTCTAGAACACTGGCGTGGAACCTATGGACCATACGCTAACGCCGCAGTAGATATAAAGCTGACCATTGCCCGTCCAAGCCCTCCGTTCGATTGGAGCTCTTTCTTTCCCGCAAACCGTGACCATGTTCACGCTATCGATTCCATCCTTTCTCTCGCTGGCTACACTCTTCCTCTCTGCATCCTCCGCACCCACACGGACAAACTGTCGTTGCACCATCATCGATGCAAACAAGCCATGGGCGTCTTCACTCCCAACTTCACGTTCACATAACTCCGACTTCAACATCTGCGCCAACCTCGGACCCGAGCTCGAAAACTTCCGCCATTCACAGCCCGAACTCTACCAGACCTACATTAAGAAGGCCGCAATAGAAAAACCGCACCCAACACCCACAGAAGACGTCTTCGAACCGCTCCCCACGACCGTGCTCCTTCGACTTGCCGCAGAAATCGGACTCCAAAGTCTCGGTGTCGTGCTTCCTAGCGCACCCACAGAGCGACCGCGAGAAATCATCGTCTGTTACCCGGAGCCAGAGACATTTACCGTCTACAAGGACTCGAAGACGACGCTATTCGCCCTCCATGTGATCGTCGCCATGGTGGTACTGGCCTGCGTCGCGGAGAGTATCATTTTGGTGTCTGATTGGTGAGCCTTACATCCCAATGCGGGTCATGTCATTCCGTACTGACTTTCTTCCCAGGCTCGCGCGCCGCAAATCCCCAAAACTCAACACCCTTCGACTCACCGGCGCAGAGCGACTCCTACGGGCGCCCACTCGAGCTGACCTCGAATGCATCTTCAGCCCCGGCGCCGACAAGAAAATGCGTGCCTACGAAGCGCCAGACTGGGTGGAGCGCACGACGCCAGCCGAAAAGCGCGAATTCACCGCGTACCTAGTGACCATTGACGAAGAGGATGACGATGACGAGATGAGTAGGCCTGTGATGTGATTCATCAGTTGTCGGAGGCCTTTTTACTGTATATAATTTGTTTTTATGCTGCATTTTAGCGACGGTACATACACCCTAATGCCAAGGAGACGGCGATCATCAATACATGGTCTGTTCCATGCATCCCAAAGCGCCCGCCTTACTCTCTATGATTAAGAAAAGAGTGTCGCCATGTGCCTTGTGGATGTCGAATTTGACCTTGCGAGCTGGGAAGAAGCAAGTTCGGGCGCTATCGCTATCGAGAAGCACCATGGACGGCAATCTAGAGCTCGAGCACGGCCAGATCGAGTCATACCAGATCTCAAATCGGAATATGTAAGCGAAAAGGACGCGCATCACGTCTTGGAAGCTGTAGGCGATCTGATCGGCGTCTCTAGGATCGTATGCGGTAATCCGGGGAAGAGTCGTCACCACGTGCACGTGCATCATTGTGTGAATGGCTCCCGCCATGTAAATGGACCTAACCATACAGACTAGACAGACCATCATTAGCAATGGAATCGCTAAAGGGAGTAAGAGTGACAAATTGCCTCAAGCTTTATGTCACCTCTTAGTTGATGCGCGCCTAAAGACAGAAGGAGAAAAGAAGCCAAGGTCGTTTATTACAATCGTAACGAACTGACAAAAGCAAAAATTGCTCAGTGTTCCGCGAATCGAAAGCATTCTCAGTCCATCATGGCGCATGTCGTGTGGTCGTGGGTCCCATACCATTCATTACTCAATTTTAACCCATCAGGGTGTGCCATCCTTTCTCGACCATGACATCCAGCCAAAACGGATCCTTCCCCTCGTCCAGTCTCCGCCAGACCTCCTTCACCAGTTCGAGAATCTTCCGTATAGGCTTCGCTGGCAGTCGCAGAGCACACTCCTGGAGCCTTCTGTGTGCAAACTCTCTCGCCTGCAACACCTTTGCATCGTTGGCATGGATGTCAAAGAAGTCGAGCGAGGACACCAACTTAAGTTCCGACGCCGCCGCCAGAAGCAGTATGGGCTGCACACAGAGGGTTCCTGAAGACGTGGGCAGAACCTCAAGCGTGCTGAGAATGTGTAGTGCAAGAGAGTTGATCCAAAGTTTGGTGTCGGTGTCTTCGTACGAGGTGTCGAAGCGAGGGGTCGGAAACTCAAAGTCAATATTGTCGGACCAGGTGAACTTATCTGTGCCCAAACGCTTCCGGAGTATGGAAGGAAACACGCGGTATATCTCCAGGAGCCCGGCGCAGCGATAGGCCTCCGCGATGACGACGAAGTGGTCCTTCGATGTTCGCTCGTCTCCTGCATCGGCTAGCTCATCCGCCATAGGGAATTCGGCCTCGAGGAGATCTTCCTCGAGAGTTGCGGCATTCAGTAGGTTATCTTGTCTTTGTCTCAGGTCGATGGCTCCATTCATGTCCAGCATCCTCTCCCTGCGGATCAACCTTCCCACTTCAGCGAACAGGATTTGTATTGTGGGTGCAATACCAGTCCACGGATGCGGCACGATTTTCCCGTCCGGCTTCCTCGCTACAGGCGCAGGCTTTTGCGGCATCCTCCTACTTCGCAATCGTGGACTTGTAGAGAAGTCGAACGAGTCTTGGGTGACGAAGCCGATGAGCATTTCCCAGTAGATTAGCGACTCCTCGAAGAACTGTGTCTCCCGTTGTACCTGCTCGTCTTCGGAGCTGCAAAGTAGCTTGGGTAAAATAAGGCTCCGGGCTGTTGTAAGGAAGTCCTCGCCCAAAGCACTACTCTCATGCCAGCTGGTCGTCATGCCAAGCAAAATGATGCTGAGAAACGTCCTGGTCCCATTCGCCTGGCCGCTTTGAACGAGGGCAAGCTCTTCCTGAAGGGAGTCGCACGACTTGCGTTGTAACTCCATTCCCACCGCAGCCATGTTTGGGAAACTGTTCGCCAGGTGGGCAGCGGCCATGGACTGGATAGCGTAGTATATCGACGGTGACTCCTGGAATATGCGGCCAATGGTGGTCCTGAAGGGATTGAGAAGAGAGTCAAAGGACGAAAACAAGACACAGACATCTTTGAAATAGTGTTGAACCAACATCGATTCTACGTCTTCGAGCGAGGAGCAGGTGGGGGACGGAGTGGGAAACCGATAGTAATCAAGAAGTAAGGAGCGCGAAAGTGGGGGACTAGTTAGTTTCATGACAGAAGAATCGTCAGGAGGCCGCTGCACTTCTTCAATATCCAGATCCAGATCTACAATGGGGCTTGGATTTGAGAATTCAGGGAAAGGATCAAAGGTGATGTCCTCAAACGGAATGTCAATCCCCTCCAACATGTCATCAAGCAGGAACGCATCAAAATCATTCAGATCTTCCAAGGGACTTGTTTCGGGTTCTAGCAGCGATTGGATCTCCTCCACTGATTCATCTTGGAGGACTGAATCGGGATCAGCGACCACATCCGGGGGTGGGCTCTGCCCAGCGGTATCCTTTTGAGTGGCCTCCGGTTTCTTCTTTCGAGTCGGCAGAACAGCGGCCAAGGCTTCAAACCCGCTAACAACTTCCGGCGACAAGTTGATGTCGTTCACTACTGGGGGTTTTTGAGCGATGTATGTTGGTAGACCCGGCTCAGGCGGCGACCCAAACTGGATAGGTTGCAACACCTCATATTTCGTCGACCACTTCAGTGTCTTCTCATATCCTACAACTGTTAAAAAAGACCTTTATGTACCTTAAGAAGACTTACCAGGACAAGCAACATTCCTCTTCCTACACTGCAGACAATTTGGTGCCGTCTCATCGCATTTTAGCTATCGCCACCATTAGCGGGGCAGCTTCCTCACAATTGAGGAATCCCTTACCCGTTTGAGTTTACATCTACCACACCCATTCCTCGACTTTGTCTTCTTGGTCTGCGTATCTCCTGCTGTGGTCTTGTTTTGCCCCAATGGAGGCATGTTGGTTAGTGATACAGCGTGGTTGTGGAGTGATGCCAGTCCGAAATGGGAGGGGTAGCTGTGGAGGAGGTTGTGTTGGCATTGTGCATGCGTGCGTCGCGAGGTAGTGCCTCAGCCGATAGGAACCGGTCCGTTCGTTTAGGCATTATCGCTACTGAGAGATAGCGAGAACGGCGTTGTGTCGTTGGAAGGAGTGGTTGGGTTGTGAGATAAGGACCGAGCTCGGAGATGGCATGATTGGTTGGAGAGTTGAAGATTTAACTTGCGATCCTCCATTTTTCAAACTTTTACGTTATTTTCTACGTAGAAAGAGGCATCAAAAAAGTCCTCTTGGTCTGGGGACCATTTTTGTGCAATTACACGTTGCGTATCTTTGATCTTTTTGCTGGAGTTTGGGCAGTTTGTCGTCATGGGCATGCTCGGGAAATTATATCCGAATCAGGGTTAGCGTCAAAGTAACAAGTTCAAGTCAAGATTCAACGACGCCGCGCTGATCTTTCAGTGATTGAAAGAATCATCTATATCTTCTAGCCTTGGATTTAAGCCACCGTTAAGGCAAATTTATAGGTCTCCTTGACCTTTTGCAACAACTACCTGAATGTCCTTTTACTGATGAGTCCACGAAAGTCTTGACTTATGCCATCAACGCCAGGTGGGCCTCCCCGTTAAAATGCCATTCATCATAGCTCCGTATAGGCTTGTAAATTTCCTCAAACACATGTTGTAGGACGCTGAGTTTATCCGAGAACACCTGTTGGTAAAGAAATAGCGACGTCTTTTCTGTTCTCAAAACTTCTCCATAAGATTCTTTCTATACGTCCACATCCGTGCTCTCTTTCCAAAAATGTACATGGGGATCGAGAAGAGCATACATCCCATTTGAATGCCGCCGACTGCGATAAATACGTTTTTCGGTCCACTGGCTTCTAACCAGTGAGGAAAGAAAAGGGAGAAAACGAAACCATGCATGATATCTGAACCAGGATTAGTGGGGAAATAGTGTTAGTGGATGGGAGGACTCACTCTTGCTGAAATTCAATGTCACGAGTACTTCTCCGGCATAAATTCTGTACGAGTCTACCACAAACGTGATAGCGGTTGTAGAAGCTAAGGAACATCCGAAGCTGATGATACCGAAGAACACCGTGGGCACGATCCAGTTGTCCTTTTCTTGCGCGCTCCATCCGAAGCCCATGAGACCAATGGTTGTACTGATAGCTATAGGGATAGCCATCACCAACCTATACTCGGGTTCGTAGACGCCATCATTCTTGCGAGCCATGAAGCGGACAAAAATGTCGGAGATCTTCCCAGCCACTGCTGTGCCTAAAATACCGCCTATGAAAGGCGAAATGTACACTAGTCCCACCTGTAAAGCGGTGAAGTTGTACGTATGGCGGTTTCGATAAACCTCTGCAACTGACTCGGAGAGAACGATTAACCATCCAATAGCAAGGGCGTAAACTAAAGAGGACCACAGAACGGCGGGATATGCGTAAAGTATGAACGGTCGTATCATGACACGCACCCACTCGTCATCCGCGAGCCGTCCGTTCCAGGGTTTTAGAGACTGGATGTATGATTTTGGTGGCGCAGAGCGGTAGAACTCCGTGTATTCAAACTCATCCGATTCTGAATTAACTTCTGGTTCTCTAGATGTTGCAGTCTGCGCGTTTAAAGAAAGTGCAGTTTGTTTCTCGACATCGAGATGTGCGCCCGTTGCTTCTTCGCTTGTTATGGACGGTCGAACTCCGAGATCGTCGTTTCTCGTTTCTGAGGCACGAACATCTCCTACATTAGCATCGCCGTGGTCTTGGTAGAATTGATCTTTACGAGATGTGGTGGTTTCAGGGGACTGAGAGGCCGCTGGGGTTTCTTTGAGATGTTGAGAATCGGAAGAATCGCATTCTGCGTCCGCGGCGAATCCTACGGTGCGAGGCAGTCGGGGTTTCGTTGAATCCGCAGTGGGTGCCATTAGCCGGCCTCGCTTCTTATCCTCTTCCCTCAAGGGCTGAGTTGAATCCTGTTTATTTTGGCGTAATGATGGCATACGGAAGCGCGCGTGGTGCTTCCCGTGGTGGCGACGCGACTTTCTGCCCCTGGCACGAGGCGATCTATCCCAAAAGGTTTCCGGAACGAAGAAGAAGATCAAAAAGAAGCAGAGTGCCACAACGATAGCAACCATCCTAGGTAGAGTGATTAGAGAGAACATTGCGAGGGATTCCAACACCTACCAAAATACCCATCTCCACCCAAGAGATTGAACAATTGCTGCACTAACAAGTGGAATTAGGTTCTTGCCACCTAGGAGTAGAAGTGTATAGATTCCCAAGCGATATGCCCGTTCATGAAGAAAGAAAATTTCCGCCACAGTCGCCGAGGGAAGGCACTCAACAGGAGAGACTGCGAAGCCTTGTACTATACGAGCAACTACGAGAGAAGCATCTATGAGTGGTTAGACATCAACTTATAACACCGAGCCCTGAGTTCTTACAGTTTGGCGAGAGAGCGCACCAGACTGACGATAGGAGGAACAAAATAATGGCTACCAGGTATACTGGCCTTTTCCCCCAGAGAATAGCCGTGGGAGAAGCGACGACGCTCCCCAGTCCAAGTCCAAGCATATACAGACCCGTAGTAAGAGCGACCTGGGGAACGGAGACATGATAGGTGGCTGCCACATCGTTGAAACCTGCGGCAAGCAAAGGGGTCATGCCCCCGCCAACCATGCAGTAGAAGCCCAGGCATATCAAGGCAACATCCCGACGGATCTTTGGCCAGTTCAACGGGTCGTTAGGTGAGTCTTCAGGCTGGGGTACGAGAATGAATCTCCCATCTTTGGTGCGTTTCTTCTCGGGAGGTCGTGGTCTGGGGGACAGGTGGGAGCCCCGAGAGTCCCGGGAGCTACTCCTTTGCGGAGGACCGAAGTGCGAGGGAAAAGAGGATGTTGAGGTACGTGCTTGGACATGGTGAAGACCTAATGGCTCGTTGCGCTTGTGGGCACTCGAGAGTAAGATTACAGAACCTGGCGCGCGAGACGGTTAGACTTGGGATGGATGGTGAACAGAATAGAGTTCCATACCTGGAACCTCGTCGGTGAGGGGATCACTCAAGATGCCCAAATTCCATCGTCCATGCGCGGGTACATCTTTCTCCACGGAAGCGGGGGGAGATGCGTCGTCTGCATCTTGGGCTGTCTTCGAACCTCTCCATTTTGAAAACATTCCGAAGCGGAGATGGAATGGTTGGTGGAGGCGAGAGGCGAAAACAGAACGAGTGTGAAGGTTGTTGGGCTAGTGCCGCAACATATATGTGTAAGACACCCGGATACTAAGCTTTGCTTTCAAGTCTCATGGCGCGCTGGTGTATATAGTTCTCGCTACACGGAGCGTTCGCACACCGCAAACGATCCACAAAAAGTAACGAGTGAAAGCGGCAGGTGATGTGTCGTGTAGTTTCCATGTTCTGGGTGAATGCACGAAGATATTAAGGCTTATAAGGCTTATTTGTAGCACCCAAGACGAGCTGTGGTGGTTCTGTTCCGGCTGGAAGGTCGGTGATCTCGCATGAGCTCATCGCGCACAACCGGACCCTTGCACAGAACGCTTACGACTTGCTGCATTTGGCGGGTCACGCCTTCGAGCCTCGCTCCATGAAGATCTCTGACTGGGCCCTGCTATGTCAGTTGGACACTTCTGTGCAGCCAAAGAAGGTCATGCCCACAGTGTAGTTCTTGGCCTTCAGCCCGTTGGGTGCAGACGAGCGCGCTAAGCTGCCCGGATGACTTTGCGCGACAGCCATCAGGCCCTCGGTATCGATACGAAGCGGTGAGAACATATCTTCTACGATCTCAGCAGATGTAAAAGTTGGGTTGTGGTCAGAACCCTGACGATGAGACAAGGTTAACGCTAAGTTCTGATCCCAACTTCAGGGATCTCGAAAGGGTCAGAATCTGGCTGATCTGGGCCGAAGATCTTCCCAAAATCTTGTATGCACGTCACTTCAAGAGCCGCATCTCATGGAAGCGATATCGATATCGTGCCGCAGCCGTTGGCGGGCAACATGAACCTCCCGGAGGCACATTCAAGTCATGCATGGTAACACGCCGTAGAGCTTGGACATGGGGTGGTCTTTGGTACACCTCGACCCTCAGTCCTGAAGTTGACCACGCTTGCATTGCCGGACACTCTAGAAGACCAAGTTGACACCGGTCATCGTGTTATTTTCGCGTCACATCGCGACTTCTACGACGAGGGTCGGCCCCATATCGTGCGTTTCCAGTCGTGCGTTCCAGTCGTGCGTTTCCAGTCGAAGCTTGTCATGACTAAATCACCTCAAGCTGCGACTATTTTTGAGCCGCAACAAGGGTCCCAGCTCCGCTTCGCTTGTGGTATCTGCATCCGGGGTTTTGGGAGCATCGCGACACAAAGACCACAAGGTCGCAACAGGAGAGCCAAAACCTTGGCACATGAGTAGTTCCATGACAGGCAGGGCGTTCGTCGGAGCAGCCCGTTCAAATGTTCTGCTGGCCCATCGTGGGTTTGTCATTGCGCTGAAGGATTTGGAACGAGTCTAGGTCATGTACGTGCCCCTGCCAAGAGCATGAGGCGCCTGCCAGCCGAGGCTCGCAGGCCGCTGGTTCCTCCACCAATCCCACTTCAACTCTGGTTCAGTCCCAAGCCGCATAGGTCGAAACTTCATGCCTCTTGTTCTGGCTTCTCTAACTAGCAGCCACTGCCATCTCCCCGACGCCAGTGGCCTCCAGGAATCGCGGGCCGTAGAATCCCTCTCACACTTCCTGCCTCGATGCGTCTGCATCTTGTGTCATCGACGCAATATGAGTGCACACGCCACCAGCTACTATAGGAGAATAGGAGAGATTAATAGGGATAGGGATTGGAACGGCACGGCGGCAACAGCTTCAGGACGTCGAAAGAAGAGTCACCTTGACCAGGACCATCTATATCCTGACCATGCACCCGGGTTCAGCCCTAGTGAGACAGGTACAAAATTGGAATCTGCCAAGAGCCATACCAACCGTCTTTGGTCTACATTAGTATGAAGGAAGCGGCAAACAGGCTGCAAGATACTTGGCGTGAAGCCATACCGAAGCCATCCCCCACATCGCCTTCGCCGTGCGATCCATCAACTCAATCAGGTTGGTCGAGAACCCTCCATGACCAATGGCAGAGCCAGTGATGAACGCATATCCTGGCTCCACGTGCAAGTGTCACGATTTTCTAGGTTGTTACGAAGCTCACCGGTAAGCCTCTGCCGTGTTGACTCGAAATGATGGCTTTATGCTAATGGGTCTGCATGTCCGCCCCCAACCGCCACGCAAGGAACAATACGGTAGCATTGCTAGATAGGTCGCAATTTCCCATGTCTCTTTTTCGTCTTTTTTTTCTTTCAGTCCTGCTGTCTCTCTCGACATCCTCAGTCACTCTTTCGAGACTCTAGTGTAATTGCGAGCGTTTGCTTGCGTTCATTCTTTTGAGAGTTTCCTCTCATCACAATCTTTACGGGCTTTCTCGCCGTCCACTCATTCTCTTATAATAATACCAAACCGTTCTTTTATAGCAAAATAATGTCTTCCAACACATTCGCTCTCGCGGCAACCGTCGCAGCCGGCTTCTTTGCCACAACCGTATCCGCAGCTTTCGATGCCGCAGCGTCCACCAATGTAGCCATGTACGTGATTCCGCGATACAAGATTTATGATATGTCGCAAAGTCTTCAGGAGAGCGGCTGAAGGTGGCGTCTTCAAGGCTTTGTAAAAGCATCATGACAGCAGTAACCAACCACCACCTCAAGTAGAACATCTTCGCTGACATTTTGCGCCCACATCAAGGTACTGGGGTCAAGGAAACGCCCAAATACCCTTGACGCAAGTTTGCAACGATGCCAGCATCGACATCGTCAACCTCGCCTTCGTCGATCAATTCCCCCTGGAAGTCGGCGACTATCCTGCAACGAACTTTGGTCAGTGTGCTCCCACCTTTGCTGCACATTGGTACATGAATAGCCAGTGTTTTGACCCTGACCGCTTATCACGTTCCTTTTCCTTGGGCAAAGAGATATGATGGTATCAGATGCGCCACCTGGGGCACGGGCTTGAGAATATGTGCTAACTATGCACAGCTAACGCTTGCGGCGACGCCACCTTCACAAAGCCAGACGGAACCAAGAGCGGTCTCTACTCAAACTGCCCTAGCATTGGACCAGGTATCAAGGAATGTCAAGCCAACGGCAAGAAGGTCTTGCTCTCTATTGGAGGAGGATATCCCGTCAACTACACGCTTCCTTCCCAGGAAGTTGCCGAATACTTCGCCGAGTTCTTGTGGGGCGCCTTCGGACCAAGCACCGATGCATGGGTCAACGCTGGAAAGCCGCGCCCTTTTGGCGATGCTTCGGTTGATGGATTCGATTTGGACATCGAGTCCCTCATCAGTCCAGCACCTTTCCCAGATTATCTTTTTGCCAACTATGACAAACTCGTAGCTCATCTGAAAAACGACCTCTTCCCAACTGGACCTGGAACTTACTACATCTCCGGAGCACCTCAATGCCTCGTCCCCGACGCTCGCCTTGCAGATGCCATCTCCAATTCCCATTTCGACTTCATTTTCACACAGTTTTATAACACTGCTGAGTGTTCCACAAGGGCTGGCTATAATGGATTATCAACCACCACCACTACATTTACCTTTTCGTCATGGGTTGACTGGCTGAAAGCAAATTCGTTCAACCCAAATGTCAAACTCTATCTCGGAATGCCCGCTGGCGTCGCTGGTGCACCTAATGACCCCACTGCCACCCTGACCCCAACGGAAGCGAACGCCCTGCTCACGTATTACGCTAAGAAGCATCCCGATATCTTTGGTGGCGCCATGCTTTGGGAAGCAACAGTGTCCGCCCAAAATACCATTTGCTCGCTGGGGTACTCGACTTGGATAAAGAATATTCTGACTGGAAAGTTCAAGAACGAGGTCTGCCCCAGTTCTTCGTCGAGCATTGCATCATCGACCAGAGCGTCGACCACAAGCAGCCGCGCCTCGTCTACTTCGAGCAGCATCATTGCTACACCGACCGGAACCACAATATCTCCAGATGGCACATGTGGTGGTACTACGGGCTATACCTGCCTTGGCTCCGTTTTCGGCTCGTGCTGTTCGCAATGGGGCTACTGCGGATCTACGACAGATCACTGTGGTACGAATTGCCAGACTGCCTTTGGACAGTGCGGCACTCTGAGCAGCAGCTCTAGTGTCGCGTCGAGCACGGTTGCCTCTTCAACTAGCCGGTCATCTACCGTCTCCTCAACTTCGAGGTCATCCACAGTCTCTTCGACTTCGCGCTCGTCCACTGTCTCTTCAACTTCCCGTTCGTCCACGATCTCCTCAACTGTCCTTTCTTCAACAGTGTCGTCAACTGTGCGTTCGTCAACTGTGTCGTCAACTGTGTCGTCAACTGTGCGTTCGTCAACTGTGTCGTCAACTGTGCGTTCGTCAACTGTGTCGTCAACTGTGCGTTCGTCAACCGTCTCCTCAACTTTGCGTTCTTCCTCTGTTTCAACCCGAGCATCGTCCACATCGAGCTCGGCCGCTGCCACGCCGACTGTAAAGGTTTCAACCGATGGCTCTTGCGGTGGAACTACCGGATTTACATGTCTTGGATTTTCTGGAGGAGAGTGCTGCTCTCAGTATGGCTGGTGGTAAGTCCTCACTCTACCTTTCTGTTGAGGGTTTTTATGAGCCAATTAATCTTTACCTGACGACTGACATGAACACAGCGGATCCACTGTCGATTATTGCAGTACAGGCTGCCAGGCGGGTGCCGGAAAATGTGGGACGCAAAGCAGCAGCTCCATCAAGACCTCCACGGTTATTCCCGCCACTTCAACTGTTAAACCATCCTCAACCATCCAACCGTCTTCGACTGTCAAGTCTTCCTCAACGATCAAGACAACTCTGGTAACCTCAACGCGGACATCCACCGCCGCGACCGCTAGTGCAACGAAGAAAGTTTCTACTGATGCTACTTGCGGCGGTACTGGAGGATTGTAAGTAGCACGCCGAGTCTGTATTGGTTTTTTTAACTAACGAGAAGTAGTACTTGCCAGGGCTCTACATTCGGAAATTGTTGTAGCACGGCCGGGTGGTGTGGCAGTACATCGGACTACTGTGGCACCGGGTGCCAAAAATCGTTTGGTACTTGCACGTAGGTGGCATGTTGGAGAGGATCGAAGTGATATGCGGCTGATTTATAATACGCATCTTATACCTTGAGATTTTGGGGGGAAACGTGATGCCCACTTGGCGGCTTGGAAGACTGTTGGCTCAAGTAAGGGCGCTTACCGGCCTCTACCATGGTTCGTAGCGTGCTTTGTGAAGAGTCGTTCTGTATTTGAGGCCTTCAAGGCCGTGCAGCAATCGAAATTCTGTCAACTGGCACCGAACCAGCCTTTGTGCACCAGTCAAAAAAAATTGGATACTTCTACATTTCCCTATCGTGTCTGCACGAATGATTTCATCAAGTTGGTGTCATGTGTGCAATACGCTATGAAGACGGCAGAAGTAATTATGAGGTTCTAAAAAGTGCTGGACCGTAAATGAAATCGCGCTTCAATCTCTTCGAGCTATGATCACTGAATCTGATGCAGGGAATCTCAGATGTGCTCCATGGCGCATTGGACATATATTCTCCGAGAAACCGTGACCTTAGATCTCGTGGCAATATGTGCGAAGCGATATGCCCCAAGCCGAGAGCTGTGAGCCATAGGCGAGTTCTGCTCCGTGATTGGTGAGGTGGATGCCCATGACGGCGCAAGGGCAGGGCAATGGGAGGCAACAAGGGCATTCTCACGCCCTTGCGTCGAGTCCGTCGAGGCCTCAACACCATTGTCGGTCGAACTTGTCTCTCCTGACAAGTCTCTTCTTTTCCTGCTTTCCGCTCTTCCTCGCGATGGCGTCCCACGGGGCGCCTTTTTTCCTGGCTTGCCCTGGATGGGGCGTCGGCTAATGAAATGATGACATGGATTTGCATGCAGTGTGAGCTGGCATGCGCGAACGGAGGTTGCGAAGGCTGTTGACAATGCCCACCCACCACTCACTGACACCCAGAGGACTCAATCGCCTGCGTCGTCGGTCGCTGCCAGTTCCCCACGGTGCATACTGCCGCATCCTCGAAGCTTGACGCTCGTTGTCGATCGGCGCGCTCAAGAGTGCGAATCGAGCAGCAAGCGGCCCGTCCGAGGAACCACAAACCGACCGCGAAGCGGCGACACGGTCACTGGGCGCGCGTGAGCATGTCCTGCGAGCGTCAATTGCACCTCTCGTCCTCTCCTTTGTCGCATTGCGCATCTCGAGCGCCAACACAGCCGCGCGCCGTGGCTGGAGGTGAAGGGCAAAGGTGACGTGCCGTTCGCCGCTCTGCACCGCGGACACCATCACACCAGGACAGCAGCGCCGCGGACAGCAGCGCAACGAATTGCGCAGACCCACGAGCGCAGACGCGCGCACACGCCTGATATCGTCGAGAGTCGGTGAGGCATGCGCGAGTTGACTGGTGCGGAGGTCCCTGTTGCTGTGAGTAGCTGTTTTCCAGCCCCCGAATTTGTCGCCAGCCTCTTTTCTCTCTCCCAACCTCCCGACGCACAGTCTCTCTCCCAACCAGAGTAACAATGGCTCTGTTCCCCTGCCATCATCCCTCTCTAACAGCACCCACACCAGGCATTCTCGCATTTCACATTCCTCGTCCCATCCCGCTAGTCTCGGTCAGTCCTGCCTGCCATCGCTCCCGAGTAGTTGTCACTCCGCGCAATAACAACAATAACAACAACAACAAAACCACCACCACCACCGCCAGCCTTCTCACTTTCGCCCTCTCGCACCGGCGACCTTGCCCACGCCCGGTGGGCTCAATTGCCTCGCCGTAGTAGCCTGGGCCCGGTGCGGAGGTCGCGTTGACGTCCTCGGGCCCGCCAGAGCTCAGCAACCTGTTGCCCTTTGAGCCCTTGACTGACGAGACCCACGACCGACACGTACACACCTACACGACATCATTGGAGCAACGCCAGCAGCAGGCTGCCGATTTTTATAGAGCACAGCATATTCTTTCGCGAGCATCGAGTTCGTCTGGCAGCGTAGCGCACAGCCTACGGCGCACACCCAATTTCGAGGATCCTCGTCCGCGGCCAAGATCCCCGTCGCTCGATTCGGCGCAACCACCACAACCTCAACGTCTCGTGCGCTTCGCTGACACCCCCCAATCGGGCCGGCCCTCGACTCGACGGCCCCGCGCCAGCTCTCAATCGCAAGCTCCCGACCTCTACACGCCCCATCCTGCCCTCCGCATCTCGCGCCGGACCGCGTCCGCCATCCACTTCGTCCTCGAGGAAGCCATCCGAACGCCCCATCCCTTCACGCCCGACCTGATCGAGGAACACGCGTCCATGTCAGATCTGACGGCAGGCGGAAATGGCCGCGCTGCCAATGGCGGTGCGCGCACTGCTACCGGACCCGTGCCCGTCACACAATCAGACCGTTCAAACATAAGGACACCACAAATGATCATGAATCAACGGCGAGAGCGCGAGGCAGCTCGTGAGGCTGAGGCGGCGCGTGCTGCCGACGAGCAACAACGGAAAGCAGAAGAGGAGCGAAGGAGAAGTGCGGAAAGAAGAGCTCAAGCTGTTGCTGGCGTTGCTAGCACAACCACTACTACATACCCGGGGGTGCAGAGGCCACCCCAGACTGCTCCTCTAAGACCCGGCGAAGGCCAATATGCCACATACCCGACGGCAGGACAAGGAGTACCACGACAGCCAGAAAGAGTTGTGCCGACATCAGGTGGCCCAGCGAATCCTTCCATTCCCAGCCAAACTCAAGATACCACGACAGGTGCACAACACGGCAGACCTAGGGCAAGCTCACAGTCACAGCCACAACCACAACCTCGACCGGCTCCACCTTACCAAGCTGCACCCACCACTGCAGGCGAATCACGACGGCCGCCACCCGCCCAGCAACCGAGACGTCCTCCTGCTGCTACTGTACCCACACAAGCTGGCCCATCAACGGCTCCTCTGCCACCGCAATCGTCAACGGCCGGACTATCAGGTGCCCAGGCGCGTCAATCAACAATCTCAGCTTTCCCTCATGCGTTTGAGCGATGGGAGACACTTTCGTCCCATTGGGAGGGCCTCACGTCGTACTGGATTCGGCGACTCGAACAAAATTCTGACGAGGTCCGTCGAGAACCTTTAGCACAGCAAATGTCAAGACAAATTACGGATCTCTCAGCAGCCGGCGCAAATTTGTTTCACGCGGTCGTCGAATTACAGCGGCTGCGTGCATCTTCGGAACGCAAATTCCAAAGATGGTTCTACGAGCATCGCCAGGAACAGGAACGAGCACAAGAGCGTGAAGCGCAATTAGAGCACACGCTGAGAGTGGAACGAGAAGCCCGCGCAGATGCCGCTGGCAATTTGGAGCGCATGGCCACTGAAAAAAAGAACGCTGAACGCGCAGTTCAAGAAATGAAGCGAGAACTGCAAATTTCCAAGGAAGAAGCACGTCGAGCGTGGGAAGAACTGGGCCGACGCGAACAAGAAGAGCGTGATCGCACCTTTTCCTTACGAGAGGGTCAACCAACCTTGGTAGGCGGTGTCCAGGTAGTTCCGATGGCCCAGGGAATGGGCAGGCATGGAAGCGTGTCACATCGCTCGCATCCTGGTGAAGAAGCGTATGGGGCAGGACCGAGTGGCAGTCAAGGAGTCGAACAACATTACACGTACGAAGAAGGACAATCGCCGACCGACACTGACCCTTTTACTGAGGTTGGGCGTCATACCGCATCTCTTCGACACGAGCCTGATGTGCCTTACCTCGCTCAGGGAACATATGTACCATCAGGTACTACGTCCGTTCCGACATCCTCCTCTCATCCTCCCGAGTCTGCACAACCCGCCCTTTCGTCTCCGATCCCGGCCCCATTGAATCCTCAGCGTTTCACTGACGCCCAGGTGAATCCTAATCTGCCAACAACGTCCAACCCGGAGGCTTTCTATCAACAACCAGATGCGTATCTACATCGAGAAACAGCTACGAGCATTCCAGAGGATGAAAGGTCATACGTAACTTCCCAGGGTGAAGCGACCTCTGAGGGCGACGAGGAGTATGCCATTGACGAGTATGGCCACTTTATTCTAGATGATGCGGGCCACCGCGTTCCATATAGGGCGCTTCGCCAACAAGATTCGGATGAGTACGATGTGCAAGACGATCGCCGCCGTGAGTTGGAACATTTGCAGCGATATGGCACTGCTGCTTCAGGCTCAAGCAGTTATGCAACCACTTCTAGTGCCGGACCTGCACATCAGCAAAACCACCCGACAGCCAATGCCCCAGACTATAGCGGTTCCGGCTATGGTGCTGAATGGGCGGGCATGCATCATCACCCAACGAGACTAAGTGATGTCTTGGAGGAAGATGAACGAAGCCGGACATCGCCCAGCAGGGCAAGCCAAGCTAGTCGTGGAAGATATTGAAGGGCGGGTCTCGAGTGCCAAAAGAAACAGTGTACTGGCTTTTACAAACAACTGCGTGGACAAGAAACTCGAGCAGAGTGTCATCGGCCTCGTCTTGCACCGGTTAACCCGCATTGATTTACGGCATCTGGGACTGTTAGATAGACTGACAATTCGTTCAACAGGCGTTACGTGTCCAGAGCAAAAGAGTTTCGGCTCCAATCCCAACACCACTGCTTCATTGTCTCGTCTACTTTCAATCCTCGTTACTCTTCCCTCGAATTCGCGTCGATAGATGGGTCACCAAATACACGCATCTACTTCTGGCCACAATCCCAAATCTACGACAACTTAGGGTACTCTCAACCTCTCCCATCGGCATCTTCGCTGTAAATTATACGCAATTCCCTAATTAACTCCCCTAATGGTCTTTTTTGGAGCATATCTTAGCATGCATAACGGTTTCACTTCCTTTGGATGCGAGCGCGATAATGGGCGGTTTTACCACTTTTTCTGCGACCTGTATACCCTTCTAAAGAGATTCTGGTTCTCGTAATTAATTGCATCCGGCACGAAATCTTCTCCCGTCATTCGTACTGTCAATCTGTCGGCACATTCAGGATGGGACTTCGGTGCTTCGTAACATTTGGATTGGAGGAGGCTTTCGCCTCAAGTGTGGATTTTTCTTTTCTTTCCAATTACTCTGTATTAGTAGCATTTGAACGGTAGCAAGGTGTTCGTGGGCATTGGGATCAGGAACCGATCTAGGATGGGTGGTGCAATGGAGAGCATGAGTAATTGATTCGGCCTGCAAAGTGTAAGGCAGGGCCAATGAATATTTTTCTGGCTCCTGAATGTTGTTGTGCGAGTGTTTAGTTCAGAGTGACTGCGAAAAACTTTGGCTGGGTTAGGTCGAACTCAACATACTACATTAGACATTGAGAAAGCTCGAGCTGCTAACATTTTGTAGTTCCTTAAACTCGGAGCTTTGCCGATATTCGATATTTGCCAGAGGGAGGAAATGGAGTTCCTATGTCAATGTCACGTGCCCTACATGCACAGCCTCTCTCGTTCCGCCACGGCTGAAGTTCAGGAGTCTGCCTACACCTGCGCCTTTCCTCACAAAGCTTCCTTATTCGACAAACACTATCGTGTTCTCTTCAGCCTAGTTGCCCCTCCTCCTTTCCATTGGTTGCGGATGGCATGCCGGTATTCCTAGTTATCGGAACCCTCACCTCGCCTTCGACATCCACTCGCAAGTGCGCATTTGCGCGTCCAGCTCGGAATATTGTGTTTAGCATGTGGATCCATAACGCTCGAGCCTAATGGTGCTACATGGGCGTGCCAAGAGGTGGTGGGTGGGAGGGAGAGGTATCTAGTTGCCTAGCGACAAGGACGGCCTTCTTTAGTCCGAGTCTTTTCATGAAGCCCGCCCTGTTTATCACGACTGCTCCTCCCTCTCATTATGCACTTCTTTAAAGAAGGCGTCAATTGTGTTTTCTTACATTAGTCCTGGTTTAGTTCTCGACTTTCGTGACGTTAGCTTTAGCTATTCTCACCTTTCTCAGCACCTCGTCCACACCACCTTCTTTCCTAGCAAAACGTCTTTGTCAGCCTTGTGTACCTCTGCAGGATTTGAAGAGAAGCCTAGGAACGAGTGGCGGTATCTGCGGTTTGCGAAACCTCGTCGGGGGCGCAGCAGTGCTACTTCAGTAGGAGTGACTACGTTCCATGGCCTCCAATTTCAATCTTCCAGGCCAATCTACCAGGCCGCACAAGCACGAGAGGGGAGATAGTGCTGTGGACGTCAATGCTGAGGCTATAAGGGAGTTGTTCGATGAGATTGCTTTCGCTGTCCATCTTGCCTCGCCACTACCAACAGCACCAACCCCCCCGCCAATTGAGCCGGCCGCGCCAGATCAACAACCCTCCGGTCTCCCACATCTAGTTCTAAACCAAGTTGACCAACTTCCAAAGAAGAATTTCAACTCCCTCCTCGGCTCCGCGTACCGGACGACTCGCTCTTTCATCCGCCGACGCTCAATTCTCTTCGATGGGGAGAACTTGTTGGTTAGAGATCCGGCAGCCGTTGATGCGTTGTTGACATGCATCGGCGCTGCAGCAGAAGCGCGGAGGAAATGGATGATCGTGCGTCTAAACCTACTACCTGGTTGTCCGGTCTCCAAGGGAAGCATCAGAAAAGTTCTCGATGCACTGCCTGAGCTGTCCTCTCTCACCGGCACTCCCCCGTCTTCAAACCCTCCATCGAACCACACAAGCGGCCTAGAGAACCTATCCCGCCGCCACCGGCGCCTCCTAGCCTGGCTCTTGCGTTCCCCCTTCGCATACTTGTCCTCCGTTTCCCTCACTCTAACCCCGCACCTGCATCTCCCAACACTGCTCCCGCTGGGCATCCACGCCTTCGCCTTAACCCGCCAACCCCCGAACAAAGACATCCTCTTCGCGCAGCACGCCCTCGTCGCACCCCCCTTCCCCGTCTTCCACGGCACATGTCCCTCCCGCCTCCCCTTAATCCTTACCCACGGGCTACGCAACATGAGCCACACGATATACCAACGGCACGGCCGCGCCATGGGCCCGGGGATCTATCTCGCTTCAGATCCAGGCACGAGTCTGGGGTACTGCTACACTACGCCTACTTGGAAGCAGAGTCGGTTTAACAGCACAGATGGGAATAGTAGTGATAGTGAGGGGGGTGAAAGTGTTTTGGGTGAGAGAACGTGTGTGGATGTGAAAGTGCTGCTGGGGTGCGAGTTGGCGGGCGAAAAGAGAGGCGAGCATACGTATGTGGTTACGGATGAGGGAAAGGTTGTGGTGAGGTTTTTGTTTTTGATACCGGGGAGTTGGAAGGGTGAGGGTGTAGATGGTTTGGTAGGGGATTTGGAGAGGGTTTACAAGGTGTTGAGGGAGAGGGGGTTGGAGAGGGTTGGGTACAGCGGTGTGGGAAGGTGAAGGGGAAGGGCTAATGTGTGGGGATTTTGGGCATGCAGAAGAGGTAGTACGTCTGATGGAGAAACATGACATTACATCAAGCAATTCTGCAGTGACCTAAATTTAAATTCTGCATTATTTGCTAGGAGGGCTTAGTGATTGAGTCTCATAGTCAACACTCAACCCACTCTGACGATTTCTATCCAAGTCCGCCTATTCCGATTCACGCGGATTCGACGGAGCAGACCCATACCACTGAGCCACTTCATCCATGCCATCTTCCGTGGTACCGTCGTCAGACTCGGCATCACTTCCATCATCATCCCTGCTCCTATTCTGCCGTCCCGTATGCCTGTTGGCCAACCTCTTCGCAAGCTCGTTCGCGTCCAGCAAACTCACCAACCTCCGCTTGCCCGGATGTTCCTTTGCGAACTTCTCACAAAATCGCCAGACGGTCTCCACTTTCTCAACATATTTACCACTTTTGTAGTCCTTCGCAAAGGTATAAACACCCTGGTTGATAACCGAGTAAGACCCTCCCGACGAAATTCTCGGCACATCGTCGACACAATTCGCTATATACGCATCCTCTGCCATTTCGTACGGCGTCCTTCCAACGCTGTTCTCGCGGTACAAGAGATCCGGGCGGTACTTGAGTATTGTTTCCACATCGTCCATGTTCTGCGACTTGACCGCGTAGTGCAGTGGCGTGTCGCCAGAACCGTCCAGGAGCTCGAGGTGCTCATTTCCGGTAGATGAGCCAAAATCGAGGAGAGTGTGTAGTGCATCCAGGCTATGACTTCCTGATCTTAACCAGCGCATGAATGGGGTCAGTGAGCCTGGTTGATGGGAAGATCGTTCCATGAGGAGAGACCCAATTAAGCGCTTGTCGACAAGCTCGAGAGACTTCTTGAGTATGTTATCGTGTGGGGTGGAAGAGGTGTACGGGGAGCATAGGATGAGATGGAGAATGTTCGCTCCGTCCGAATCACGAGTTGTTTGATTGGCACCTGCAGATATCAAAAGTTTGGCGGCTTCAGTTCGGCCTAGCGAGAACGCAAGGGCAAGTGGCGTGTGTCCTTGTTTGGATTTGAGCTCGAGTGAGTCAGGGTTCACCTTCAACAAGTACTCAATCAATTTCATCGTTTCCGGTCTTGGTTCTGCCATAACGGCGCAGTGGAGAGCAAGTTCACCTACGATAATGTCAGTGCCTTTGATGAAAACTGAAGATAAGTGTATGACTCACGTCTAGCACCAAGCCATTTCATGAGAGTCTTGTCGAATCCACCGGCCGCTTCATTGAGGTGTGTGATCAGCTTGTCGTGCTTGTATGCTTCGGCGAAGTCGCGATAATGGCGTGCGGGTGTGTCGCTCATGAAGAACTCAACACTTGCAAGACTGCCCTTGAAAGCAGCCTGAAGTAGAGGCGGGCTAATGTCTCTGATACTGCGAGTGTATGTACCTCTCGCAGCCGAGATCCACTTCGACATCTTTTTTCCATGTACCTGGATATCTATTGTTGAGCTGTGTAACTTGTACATCGAGATCTTGGGGTAAACTTACACTAAGACCCTGATAGAATTCCGATTTCTCTTTGTACTTAACACCGGACTTCTTGACAAGCGATTCCAGCTCCATCCCAGCGCCTCCATGCTTAATCATTTCTGCTAGCATGTCTAGTCTACTGTATTGGATAGCTTGCTCGAACTCATCCTGGGAAAATGTCGGAAAGTTGGAAGAACCGTCTGAGTCTTTGGTTAGGCGATCGGTCCACTCGATTTTCAGATCCAGCATCAATGAGAACAAGGGCAGGTCGTTGGTGATAATTGCCCAGGACGAAAAATCCAGGCTATAACTCTCTTCTACTTTGCGGTTATCCAGACCGTACGTAAACTGCTTGCCGTTTGCGCAGAATTTGACGTAGTGCCAGAGTGAAGAACAAGACCATGACATGAACGTCATCGGCGAGGTCTTACTCTTGACCGATTCTACCGCCTTCATAATGTCAACTGTGAACTCGTCGTTGATGATATCTTTCTGCACTGGGATATCACTCGAGTCGCTCAAATTGCTGGCATCTTCGTCTTCGTCTTCGTCTTCGTCGAAGTCATCTTCGTCGCGAACTTTGCCCAATCGGTAGCGCGCCTTTTCTTTCTTCTCATCTGGAGAATATTGAGCGTATGAGATCTCAACAATATCTCGTGCTACTTCGAAATGGCCGCGAAGGATTGCCAGACTGAAGGGCGACTGATCGTTTCCATCCGTGACTGCAATCTTCAATGGTGTTTTGTCACTCGAAGGACCCCAGGGTGCGAGAGTCAACGACTTTATTGTAGCAATATCACCATCCCAAGCTGCTTGGAACCTATGGATGCGTCAGTATATCAAGCCAGAACGATACTCAAATGAATGGAACTTGCAATTTCAGGTAGGCTTCACGAGTCTCTTCTTCGAGGTCGTGTACGTCGAAGCCGAATGTGACTTCCCAGGGCAGAGTTGGTTGTTCAGGATAAAGATATGGATCGCTCTCATTCTTCCTCTCCTCCACAATATCTGGGTAGAGCTCCTTGAAAGTCTTCGCTCCTCTGACTATCAATTCTTTCTCGACATTCTCAAACCCCTTCGCAAGCGCTTCGACGGCTGCTCTTTTCTCCTCAACGCCCTCACGCTCATTGTACTTCTCGAGCTGAGACTCGTAGTTCTTTTTCTTTTGTTTGTCGGATTCACGTGCCGCCTCGAGTTGGACCTGTGCAATGAAGTGCTTGTAGGAACCTGGCTCGATACCCTTGAGGTAATCAATCCCTTCTTTCAAGTTAGTTTCCGACATGGCTGGCGGTTTGTCATCTTTAAAATTGTGCAAGGCCTGGAGCTTGCTTTGGACGATTTCCAAAAGTGATTCCATTTTGTTGTATCCGCGGTACCATTCGTCCACGATGCCATGTTGTGTTTCTTTTGGGAGAGTATTCGGATCAGAGCCTCGGGCGAGAAGTTGGAGGGCGATCTCTGGAAGCTCGGTTTGGACTGCGAGCACAATCGGTTGCTCCACATCCTTCACGAACTGATCGTGGTTCTGCTTGGAGTCACGCTCAGCAACTTTCTCGTACTGTGTTTCTACCGATTTGATCCAATCTTTGAATTCGATTTTCGGGTGCGCTCCGGCTTCTAACAGCTTCAAGGCCGCAAGGGAATTTCGATTCGATATGGCACTCATCAACGGGCTCTCGGCCGACGGGGACCATGAGCTGCCGCTGACCGAAAGGTGATTGATTGCTCGTTTGGCTGCAGGCTCATCGAATTGGAACAAGGTCTCAATGACTTCTGGCTGCTCCCCTGAGATGAAATGAAGTGCTGTTGTCTGCGTGGTGTTGGCTTGAGCAGATGAAGCGCCAATTTCTAGCAGTACCCGTGTCATGGCTTTGGCCTTCTCTAAAGGCAAGCGAAGAGCCAGAACTAGCGTTAAGATGGCACCGCGGGGAGATTTGTCGTGACTGTTCAGGAGTTTGATCGGTAAGAGCGGATCAGCGCCGAAACCTTGAACCAGTTCCTTCACTACCTCGGTGTGACCATTTAAAATCGCGTAATGGAGAGGCGAACACTTAGAATCCCATGTGAGGACATTGACATCGTAGACATCTGGTTCGTCCGCGTCCTCATCTTCAAGGGTGTTCAACTCTTCGGTCTTCTTCTGTTCCTTGACCTTGATGTATGAACCGGTTGTCGTAGACTGCATATCGTCGTCGGAGTCCTCCTTTTCAACCGTCTCAACATCACTGTCCTCTGCATCGGTTTCAGTCGTCTTCTTCTGCTCGCCTTTCGCCCCGCCCTGCTCCTTTCTTGCGGCGGCCCGTGCTTGTTTCCGGAGATCTTCTTTCTTGGATTCCTCCTCTTCATTCTCCTCACTCTTCTGCATAATCATCTTGACCATCTCTACATCTCCACGCGCCGAAGCGAGATGTAAAGCGGTGCGACCATCGGCTAGACGGGCAACCAGGCGAGCACCGTGGTTGATAAGTGCTTTGACTACTTCGGGGGAGGAAGATGTGACAGCGAGGTGTAACGGAGTGCGCCCAGTGTGATCGCGACAGTTGGGATCCGATCCTTCTTGCTCAAGCCAGTCCTCAACGTGCTCTAAATCGTTGTCGATGATGGCTTGGCACAGTCGAGCAGTGTTCCCGACATATGCCATCTCAGTCCAGTCGTCGTCTGTAATTGGATGGAAAGAGCCGATTGCCTGGCGTCCTGCATCGTCCTTGATGAAAGAGATTTCTCCGGAAACATAGATCTTGGACTCTTCCTCCGCGATATCCTCTTCTTCGGGTGTCACGGGCTTTGGACAAAATCCGCAGCAATCTTTAATCACGTCTTCAGCATAGCCAAAGAACGCAGGATGCCGATGAAGGTTCACTTCACGGTCGTCACGCTTGTTCCATTCGGCGTTTAAGAGGACATCCTTAGTGTACAGAAGCTTCTCGATCTTCTTCGCGTAAAATTGAGGACCGTATGGTATCGTGAAGGTATCTAATCCAAAGCATCAGCAATTTGATCAACCTTGTCGGGCTTTTGAACTTACGGTAGTCACTGACATCCTCGGCATCCACCCACTCCGCAACCTCGTCTTCATATTTGTCCTTGATATTGCCTTGGTTGCTGAAGTCGGGATAACGATTGATAGCAGGTCGGCCGCGCTCAACACGCCTCTCATCCATGTACGCCTCACGCTCTGACTTAGTTGGTAGTCGTTCGAGAACAAGGAGCCTCGCCAGCCCAACTGTTCTCGCAAAATTTCGCTCGTAGATGGTTGGGTCGATTCTGCTTCGATCTAGATCAGGCCAGTATACCTCAAATCCGCGGTGTGAGTACTTGGAAAGACGATTCTCGTACGAAGGAGAACGCCTGGTCAAGTCAATGGTGTTGGTCTGTGTCATATAAGCTGTAAGTGCTCTTGGAGCTGCCCAGACCTGCTTCCCATCGTAGGCTGCGCACGAGGAATCTACATCGAAGCCAGTGATAATCTCAGAAACTGATTTGTAGAGGCGCAAGACGATCTGAACATGTCTCGTTGGATACTGACTCGCAATCGTGATTGCATTCTTCGTACGAATGGTGGTCGTCTCAGTCAGAATACTGTCTTTGATGCGTTGTTCGATCTGAATAATCTTCTTGATGGCTTCCTCTTCATTCAGACCGTAAATGAAGAGATCGACGTCGGAGGCAGGAGCAATGGTGTCGTGATAGTACTTGCGCAGAGTCTTCTTGGACTTGTTATGCTTGGCTGGGACAGGCAGGAGACATGTTACAACAGCGGAGCTGGTATGATTAATTTGGAGCTATTGGGTAGAGAGCAATGTGGTGAAAGAAAATATCTTACCCGGCTGCCACAACGTTGCTCCAATCCAAGTCAACAAGAGAAGACTCGCAAAATAGAGCAAAGTTCTGCTGGAATTCTTTGATATCCCCAACAATGGCGGGGGATTCATTTGGACGTCTTTCAGCAGGTTGGAGAGGCATGACATATTTCTCCTTCTCTTGAATAGACTCAGACTCCAGGTCTCGAGCCTTGATCTTGACATCCTTCTGATGCCCATTGAAGACAGGCACAACGTTGATGTACGGGTCGTCTAGAACCGCATGATTCGGCTCTTGGGCGAAGACCTCGCGAAGCTTCGCATCGTACTGTTTGTACGGCTCAAGCAACTGCGAGAGAGGTTTGTCTGGATGAGAGTGAAGATACGGAATGAAGTTCGAGTGCTTGACTGGGACGGCAGGTAGGGTAGACATGGTGATAGTTTGGCTTAGATTCGGCTTGGGAGAAGGGTGAGAGGTTGGCAAAGCCAAAGACAAAGAACACCAATTGCGAAATGAGAAAAGGAGGGGCTCGTATTGGTATTGGGTGGGCTTGCTACAAAGTTTGAGCGGAGCGAGAAGCCACAGCGAAGAGTTCAAGCTAGGAAAAGGTGGTTTGGACAATAACGAGCCCCCCCACCGTTTTATAACAAGAAATTGAGACATAAGACATGCCTGCCTGACCAATAAGACGGGGAGACACGTTTTGATCACCTGTCTTCGCGGCAAAGTCGTGAATGTTGCCTGGATGGATTAGGTTGAAGATGACGCTAGCAGGGGAGTGCAGGGGGCTTGGCTGACAGTCTCGCACGACAGACTACGCCGCTATGCAGTGTTTATTGAGAGTAATATGTAGGAATATAATGACAAACTGTGGCCTTGAGTTTTGATGTGCGTGTCTCGCCATGCTAGGCATCATTCTTGAGAGTTACTGGAGCTTAGCATCATCACCCCCATCATATTACAGCATGTCTCTATTTATAAGGATTCGAATTCGAATTCGAATTCGAATGTCACGCCAACAATGTGAATCAAAGCAACGAATCCAAGCATTCATAAGTCTTTATTCTCTCCGTTCTCGCAACTGATTAAACACAAAAATATTTCCTGGCTCTGATATCCTGCAACACAGCCAGTACATTCCTTTCAAACGCCAAAACAAATTCCCAGGACATGTCGTTCGAGTCAAAGAGGCGATGTAGTGAAATCGGTTCTTAACGAGAGACAAAATTAAGGCGGTAAAGGAAATAAAAACATAAAGAATATGGTATAGAACGAAGACTGTGTATCGGAAGAAAGGAACTAAGGTCCGACAAAGTCATGCAGCGCCATGTAGGCAAAATCGATCATGCAAGTGAGAGACAGCCGGTCCCACAAGGAAGCAAAGAGGGACCCTCCAGAAGTCGCAGCTAAGAGAGACGAGCCCAGGTGAACATATCGACATTTGTCTTTGCGTTCAAGTTCAAAAGAAAACACCCAATCATGTAAGTCAGTACCGCTCAGATCATCACGGAGCCCCCGGGACCTGTTGTGGTGGAAGTAGTGGAAGGGTGTGGTTGAGCACCTGTCTTTCCAGTCTTCTCTCCATTATCATCCTCGTCATCCTCCATGTCCATTCGTTTCCTCCACGAAGCGAGCGACTCGCTTAGCTCGTTCTTCTCGCTTGTGGGTGTCTGTTCGAAGTCAAATCGATCGCTCAGCCGATAAGCCTTGTTCGTGGTCTCCCAATGACTTCGCAAGGCGTCGAGCTCAGAGGCAAGGTTGTCGAGAGCCATTGAATTTCGCGTAGCTCCAGAGTTCGGACCGTGAGCAGCTTCAGGTGTACTAGAGGCGTCGTTATCACTGTAGATGGAATCACCTGAAGCGATGCTATCATGTGGACGATGCCGGCTTTGCTCGCCATTCACGGCAGAACCAGGAATCTGAGACTGGCGACGATAATTGTCAACAGATGTCTCAAATTGATCAAGGAACATCTGCACGCGAGTCTCGGCTGCCCGCGCGCGCTCTTCGATTAGAGCATTTTCATGGCGAAGAGTTTCGAGATCGGCGCGAGACTGCTCCGCAGAAGTCTCAGCTTCTTTGGCCTTCTTTGCCGCAAGTTCATGGTTCTGTCGGGCGGAGGCCAGCTCGGATTGAAGCGTGGTAATTTGCTCTTCAAGTCGAGCAACCGTGGACTTCATGTTGGCCTGAGCAGCGGAGAGCTCCGTACGGAGTGACTCTCGCTCCGTCTCCCATTCGCTGGATTGTTCTTTTGTGGGGCTCCGGGAGGCTTGTCTCGCTTGTGCAAGCTCTTCCTCTAGCTTAGTGTTTGTGTTCTTATAGCGGTCCAACTCTTGCTTCATCTTAGAGAGCATTTTTTCTGTGCCTCGAAGATATTTGACCGCGGCTTGGTGGTCGTTGTGTAGAGCCTGGAGTTTTTCTTCCCAATCCTTGCTGACGTCGTGCTCCCGTTGCTCAAAGACAGACCGCATTTCTTCGTGTGCTTTGTTCATGGAATCGATTTGCTGCTCTAGTTCACGGACACGATTGAGCTCTGGAGTACCGTATCTTGAGCTTGGGCTATCAATTGCCCTCGAGCGACGTGCATCAACGTGATTGACACCCCGTTCTTCAAGAAGATTCTTCAAAGTCCTTAGCTGGACCTCGAAAGCGTTACTCTCAAGGCGAAGGCGTTCATGTTGTTGATGAAGCTCCGCCTTTTCTGCTTCGGAAGCCTGCATGTCCCGCATGGCTTGTTGTAACTGTTTGCGAATGGTGAGGCCCTCTCGACTAGATTGTTCTTGATAAGCCTCCAGGCCAGCAATCCTTTCCTCTGCTCGACGAAGTTTTTCGGACGATTGATCGGCAGCTACTTGATTCTTACGAACCATGGCATTTGCAGCTTCCACTTGCTGTTGGAGAATGACCACGCGTTCGTCCATTGCTTCGTGTTCATCATCACCACGGTCTGCCATTTTGCCGAGACCCGCAAGGACAGCTTGTCGATGAAGACGCGCTTCCTCCGCGTATTTCTCTGCAAGCTCTTCGGCGTCGCGAAGTTTTTGCGATGCAGTTTCCAGCTCGGTTGTCCGGTCTTCATGCTCTGCACGCAGCTGCGAAAGCTTTTGGCGTAGGATGTCCCGTTGGTATCTCTCCTCTTCGAGCTTCTTTTCAAGTAATGTGGATTTGTCTGAGGACGCTGCAACAGCTTCGCGGAGCGACTCAAGTACGGCAGCATGAGTTTTTGTTTCTTCTGAAACTTTGGCGTATCTAGCGCTCAATTGGTTCTTATCGACTGCAAGAAGTCGAGACGATGCTTGTGATTCAACCGCATTCGCGGAGGCTTCTCGCGCGACCCGTTCTGCTTCGTGCAATTCGGACCGTAAGCTTTCGAACTCGGCGGCATTCTTTTGTCGGGACGAGTCAAGCTCTTGTACACGCCTCTGAGCGGCTTCCGCAGTCTCTTCTGCTAGCTGTTTCGCCTTGCGTTCACCTTCAATTTGATGCGAGAGTTTCTCGAGTTTGGCCGCCAGTTCTGTTTGGGCAGCCAGTGAGGCAGCCAGTCGGCGGTTGACATCGTTTACGCGATCCATGTCAGGCGTTGCCGTGCTTCGAGTACCGTCGGGCTGGGGTGTACCACCTTGACTGCCACCGCCATGGGCTGCCAGTTTTGCCTTGGCATAAATGGCTTCACTGATGGCAGCATCTCTTTGTCTCTCTATTTCAGCAATCTTCTTAGCGGCATCGCTGCCCTGAGATTTGATGGAGCCTTGCACTCGTTCCAGCTCATTCTTCATTTTCAGTAAAGCTTCAAGTAATGGTCGTTCCTCGTCGCCGAATACGTCCGCCGCTCGCTCATCTAGCATAGGACTGGACGCCCCCAGATTATAACCGGCCTTGCGAGCGAGAGCCAACTCTGAGGCATACCAGGCATTCCGGCTCTTAGCTACTTCGAGCTCCCGCATCAACTCGTCATTCTGGTGAATGAGCGCAGGAGAAGCGCCCACCCCGCTGTCAGAAGGTCGATGTTCGGCCTCTCGACTTAATGCACGCTGTTGAGCTTCAATGGACCGCCTCGGTGTTCCTTGTTCGATACTCTCGAGCGAGTGTTGTTGCCGGTGTGATTTGGACGTGTTCCGCGAAACCGCACTCCCTGATCGCGAAGTGTCCATGGACTCTTTATGGCTGACCGCATCTGACACCTTCCGTGAACCGTTCATCATGCCTGGCTGCGCAAGCGCTTCAGCTGTTGAGGGACTATCCCTTGCGCTCGGTAATGAGTTTTCTCGGTCTAAGGAGGCAGCTCTTGTGTCAACCGGTGGACCATACCCACGATCGCCTTTGGTGGGCGTTTTGTTCCTGGGCGCAGCGGTGGTAGGTCCGGGGGCAGGTGCTGGAACAGGCCCGTTTGCTCTTGGCTGAGGAGCCTGTTGAAGCGGTGGGGGACCTGAAGGTGCTTGCCCAGCGGCAGCGCGCGGCAGCCGAGACCCGGCAGCTCCTACACCATTCAGTGTGTCCGGTCCCGGTCCTCTCGATTGCTGTGGGCCAGTCATGGGACTCTCACGCGGTGGAGGCGAGCCCGCCTTTCCAGGAACAACGTTACTCCTTTCCCCGCCACTCATTTTCCTGGGTGCATTCATTCCTGGCTGCTGTACAGGCGCATTCTCGTTCGGCGGATACCTTATTTTCGATGTGTCCAGGATATAGGCAAGGCTTAATTCGTTTCGATCGCTGGCGGAAGAGCTTGGTTCACCTGCTAAAGCGATGACGTGTTTCCCGAAGGCCGTCATGCTGTGGCCAGACCGTGGAGAGGGAGAGTGGCCCATGTTCTGGAACATATACCATCGGCGAGAAGATATGCGAAAAGCTGCGAGGTCTCCAAGATCCACTCCTTCTTGCGTCCGGCCACCAAAGATGTACATGGTGTCATTGACCAGGGTAGCGGAGTGACCTTCTCGAGCGACGGGTATGTAACCTATACAATCCAGCTCGCTCCACGAATTTGATCGCGGGTCGTAATTCCAAACATCGTTGAACCAACTGACGCCGTCGGTACCGCCAAATCTGTTCAGGCAACCATTAGTGCGCGCAATATGGGCTGCGGTGCCGTGATGCTTACAGATAGAGCTTGTCATTCCATGTGACAATGGAATGATTTGTTCGCGCTGGAGGTGCTCGACCCTGAGGCGAGGTCAAGATGCCGTCCTTGGTGTTTGGGAGCAGGACCTCCCATCGACTCGCCGATGACTGCAGCGAGTTCAAATCAAATGCGACCAGATCATTAAAGAAGAAGCCCTCGACCTGCCCTCCAAATATGTATATTTTGGATCCCAATATATTCAACGTATGCCCGTACCGACCGGTCGGCCGGGGGCCCTGTGGTAGCGCTCTCGACCAATGCTTCGTTGCTGGACGCTGTTAGCTGCAATACTAGAAGACGGGGTTTGGCGTTACCCACAGGTATTCAAGAGATACAGTGTATCATCCAAATCATCATTATCTTCCAGTTTCGTATCCCCACCGAACACGATGAACGCATTGCCAACCAACAGGCTGGCATGGCCCACTCTGGGTCCGGGTCCGTCGCCGGTAGTCGAAATGGGATAGCAAGCCATGCTTCCGTTGCCCATTTCTGTAAGCCACAGATCCCCCTTGACGGTGGATCCGCCCACAAGGCCTCCCATGATGTAGATGATGCCATCTTTGGAAGCGGTCGCGTTGATTGCGGCGCCGTACCGCGGGAACGGATTCACACTGGTGGTGAAGTTCAATCGCCGGGAGGACCAGGGGTACGGGGAGTCTTGCGGTGCTCGAGGCGTCCGAGAGTTTTGCGGGTTCTGTGCATTCTGGGGGTTCTGCGCGGCGTGGTCAGTGATTTGGCGTGTTCTGCCATGGGCCACAACAGCGTTCCAGACGGAACAGCTGCGTGCTCACGTAGGGGAAACACCCACCTGAAAATCCGAATCGGACCTGTCCCGCAAGGTTTTGGGCTCCGGGCTCGCGGTGTTGGCGGGATTCAGAGAGCTGAGGGAGTTGTTTACGCTGGCTCCGGGGGTGGGCGTCTGGGTTTGCGGCCCACCGCGAGGCTTCTCAGGATCGCGCCCGCCCGCTCCATTTGCTGTGGGTATCTGCGGGCCAGGCCCTGCCGACGACGAAATCTCTCTGGTGGCGGGCGGGAGTGCATTGGGTTGCTGCTTATTCTTCTTCCCGAAGAGGAAGGACATGGTGACAAGCGTGCGCCCGTTGCGACGTCAGAAATGGGCACGCAGCAATGGTTACGAACGCATCCGGTCTGCAGTCGATGGTGGTCGCTCTGGTGGTGTGGGCGTGTTGCGCGGGAGCGAGGGCGGGAGGCTGGACGAGCACTGCGGCTAGTCGACGTGCAGAGGGGTGCTTTAAGCGGAGTGGGCGACGATTAACCGGACCTGCGCATGTCTCAGACGGCAGGCTGTAGGGGAGCGAAAGACGAAGGGTGCAGGCAAGGCAAAATGCGAGACAGTAGAGTGCTGGCGATGGTGGAGGTGAGGCGTGATCGGGATGTGCTGCTGGTGTTGGCGAGCCGAAATGTTTGAAAGGGAGCGGACGCCCGCTTGGCAGAAAGGGTGATCCCAGCAGGAGACACGCACGAGAGCGCGAGGTCGAGGGGACGGCGAGGCGAGGCTTTGCAATGGGCGACGTCTGCATGCAAAAGCAGACAGACCATGTCGAGGGCAAGAGAGTGCACCGTACGTAGCAGGCGTGAGCAGAGGCCGTCGTCTTCTACGGCTCCCGTGGTATTCAGTGGACGCCCTCGTCGCGCAAAACGTGCTGCTCGCCGTGCTCAGCATTCACGCTTCGCCTTCGCCCTGCGATGGCCCCTGAGTGAGTTCCGGACGAGATCAGCGGGAGTGCAGGGATGCGCGGCGCTCGATTGGCTGCTGCGCGTCTCCACTCGCGGGCTACTGCATTGTCGGTGCATCCATCGGAGCAATAAATCTACGGTCCAAGCAGCCCTCGCACGCCGCAGACGAGGCACGTCGAAGCCCCCAAGATTCCTTTGCCCGCAGCAGTTCGCACCATGGCTCCATGGCGCGCCGGGGAAGAATCGCTAGCCCGCGCAAGGCCCGGGCCCGCCTGGTGGCATCGTTGGGGTCGGCATTGGCATCAGCCAGCATGGAGGCGTGCCATGGCGGAGAGCGCTGGGCCGTGGGAGTCGCAACTCTATTGAACTGGTCCCAATCTTCCCTCCCCGGGGACGAAACAGACGACGGCTGTCACACGGCGGTCAGCAGTGCTTGCCTCGTGCTTGTTTGTCGCTTGATGGCATGGGCCTCGACGAGCAGATGCATGAAGCTCGTCCCAACCATGCCCATTGGCTCCCGTCCAGCTCACGTGCGGGCCGCTCACCGCCCGGCCGAATCAGGATACGCCTCGAAGCTACAAACATTCACCGGCAGCCTTTATTGACCCAGAGACCAACCTGCTCCACCGTTCCGCACGCCGTCGACCACCGCGTCTGTCTCACCGCACCGAGTTCTCCCATCCCACATTCCCCGCCTCTGCACATAAAAGCACCCTCCGACATGGGCGTGGCCCGGAGGCCGTCACAACAGCTCGCCCACGCGCAACATGAGAACCGTTGATGAATTGCCCCTCGTTAGCGGTCACTCGCAACCCCAGCCTCACGTCTCCCACGCCGCTGCGCCTGCCACCATGGAGAGCGCCATAGAGCAAGCGCCTGCGTCCGCATCCGCTCCTCCCGATCCGCAAACCCCCCAGGATGCGACCGCTCCGCGCCCCAGCAGCTCCTCGGCCGTCCAGTCCACAAATCGCAACCGGCCAGAAATCAATGGACGCCGCTTGGGTGCACTGCAGACACGCTCCAATGGCGCCCTGGGAAGCCGGCCCTCCATGCTGAGGGCAAAAAGCGATTTCGGCCCTCGCCACGAACCTGCTCCGCCAGAGAGCGCCGATGAAGCCAGCAGCACAGACGAACCCTTCAAGATCCGCCATGGGTGGGATGATCAGCTCAATTCGGACGAGTACAACAATCTCTTAACTTCGGTAGGTACCACGCTTCGAGCGTGTTGGGCAAAAACAAGAGGGGCTAATTCGGTGCTTGCAGACCTTTTTCATGTACTACACCGACAAAAAGCACGAGACGGGCGGCAATCCAAAGAACGATGATGGCGCAAATCCACTCCCAGAATGGCGAATGCGTGACCGCCTCAAAACCGTTTCTGCTGTTCTCGCGCTGTGTCTCAATATCGGTGTCGATCCGCCAGACGTGATCAAGACAAACCCTTGCGCCAAGGAGGAATGCTGGATCGACCCCACAGTAACGTCCCAGACACCAGGACATACTCCGATGAATCAGATTGGGAAGGCGCTGCAGACACAGTACGAACAACTGAGCATGCGAACGCGGTACAAACTGCTGCTAGATCCCACGACAGACGAGACACGGAAGTACACCTCGACGCTTAGACGCAATGCCCGCAACGAGAGGGTCTTGTTCCATTACAACGGTCATGGCGTACCCAAGCCCACTTCCTCGGGCGAAATCTGGGTCTTCAATCGAAACTACACACAGTACATTCCTCTGTCACTCTACGACCTGCAGAGCTGGATTGGAGCTCCGAGTCTCTTTGTATATGACTGCTCAGACGCCGGACTCATTATCTCCAACTTCAACAAGTTTGCCGAGAAACACCAAAGCGAGTTTGAAGAAGCACGCCGTAGGGACCCCAACGTGGAATACGTCGACTTTGGTGATTGCATCCATCTGGCCGCATGTCGGGAAAAGGAGTCGCTTCCAACGAACCCAGAGCTACCCGCAGATATCTTCACATCGTGTCTTACCGACCCCATCACGATGGCCGTGAGGTTCTTCATTTTGCAGAACCCTCTCCCTACCCACGTCAAACTTCGTGACGCGCACGATATACCTGGCAAAGTCTCGGAACGGCGCACGCCTATCGGGGAACTGAATTGGATATTTACAGCCATTACTGACACCATTGCGTGGAACTCGTTGTCCAAGCCCCTTTTCAAGAAACTCTTTAGGCAGGATTTGATGGTTGCTGCTCTCTTCCGCAACTTTCTCTTGGCACAGCGAATCATGAGGGTGTATCACTGTCACCCCGTTTGCTATCCAGAGATACCCCAGTTACATGATCACCCCCTTTGGCGCAGCTGGGATCTCGCTGTGGAATTAATACTAGCTCAACTTCCCGAACTGCAGGCGGAGGCGCGAGGGGAGATACAATACGCTTACAAACACTCCGAGTTTTTTTCCGAGCAGCTCACTGCATTCGAGGTGTATCTGACCCAGGGCGCCGTGGAACAAAAGGTGCCTGAGCAACTCCCCATTTTGCTTCAAGTTCTCCTCAGCCAGGTTCACCGGTTGCGGGCACTCATCCTTCTGTCCAAGTTCCTGGATCTCGGACCGTGGGCCGTCAATCTGGCCCTTGGCATTGGCATTTTCCCTTACGTTCTCAAGCTTCTGCAATCACAGGCCATGGAGCTGAAGCCCGTGATGGTCTTCATATGGGCTCGCATTCTCGCAGTAGATCAGTCCTGCCAGGCTGATCTTCTCAAAGATAATGGATACCAGTACTTCATCAACATCCTTAATCCCAACTATGGTTTGTGTCTTGTTTCTCCCGTCTCAGACAGCAGACTGACGTGACTAGGTATCCCCGTCTTGAATGCTAGTGAGCATCGATCCATGTGTGCATTCATCGTCGCAATGTTCTGCAAGGATTACACACAAGGACAACGCGCGTCGTTGAGCACAGAGCTTGTACAAAGCTGCCTGAACCATCTTCAGGATATGAAAAATCCGTTGCTAAGGCATTGGTCGTGCCTTTGCCTCAGCAAACTTTGGGTCAACCACGAGGAAGCGAAGTGGGTTGGCATTCGAGAAATGGCCTATGAGAAACTATGCGCGCTGGTTATCGACCCAGCCCCTGAAGTCAGAGCCTCAATGCTCTATGCTCTCACGGCATTTTTGGGCATCCGGGATATCACTGTACAGGTCGCAACCATCGAGGAGTCTATTGCTTCGATGGTGCTCGTCATGACTAATGATGGGAACAGCATGGTTCGAAAAGAATTGCTCATTTTCTTCTCGGTCTTCATTCTACGGTACAAGTCAAAATTCATCGTTGCTGCTTTCGAACAGTTCACGGAGGAAGCAAGTAACGACCTCTACTTGAAGATAGAAGAGAATAATAGCGACGGCCTCTTCATGAAATCGCGATCAAGCGCACCAGGAAACCCCAACCAGTCTACTTGTTCGCAGAATACCATTTATGCTGCCATCTGGAAGGAAATGCTAGTCATGTCGGTCGATCCCTATCCTGAGATTGCGAGAGATGCAGGGATTGTCGTCGACTGCGTTCTCATTGCACTCCTGGAATCGCCGCTGGCCAAATTTGTCCAACCACAGTTCGACGAGATCCTCAGTAAACATTCCGTTTCTCGCCCTGGCCGACGCGCGTATGAGGAGAAGCCCGTTCAGAAACCTTCTACTCCTCCGACAACATCGAAAGAACCAAGCTACCTATCTCTGTTCGGCGGTCTTCGGAGGACGGCTAGTGTTGCAGCTTCACTCAAGACGATTTGGGGCAACACTGATGCTCCCGTCTCACCACAAAAGAGTCCGGGACGTACGAAGACGGAGGACTTCCATGCACCTCCAGTTGACGCGTCTCCTCATCTTCCTGAGAAATATCACGTCGAAGAAGAGCCTAAAACTAGGGGCTTCGTGCCTCGAAGTCTATCAAAGCAGCCCGAGCTACCTTTAAAGAGCAAGTTTTTCGAGTGGTCCGCAGAATACTTCCGCGAGCCACAGATGAAATCGACAGAGGCAGATGAGCCTGGAAGCACGTACTACAACGGTAGATTGTGGAGACGAAATCGCAATGACAAGATCATCGCGGAGACGCAACCATTGAAAGAAGTGGCCGTTTCGAACCGATGGGATACACCTCGCGGGTATTTCGATAATCTCAGTCAGCCGATGAAGATGTGTTTCCATCAATTTGAAGATCATCTGGTTGTTACGGACAATCGAGACACAGTCAACGTAATCGATTACTCGCGGTCGGCCACCAGGATCAACTGTTTCTCGAATGGAAACCCTACAGACTCGAAGATTACCCAGGTTCGATTCATAAATGAAGATGACCAAGCTTTTCTTATGACCGGGTCTTCCGATGGAGTGATCAAGATTTTCCGCGATTATGACACCAAAGGGAAGACTGAGCTAGTGACAGCTTTCCGGGCTTTGACTGATCTTGTTCCGTCCAACAAGAACGCTGGGCTTGTCTTCGACTGGCAACAGGGCCGAGGATTAGTGTTGGTTGCTGGAGACGTCAAGGTGATCCGTGTATGGAATGCCGGCACCGAGATCTGCACAAGCGTGAGTCAAAAATTGCCTCTTCTTAAATACAGCTACTAATCTACATGGACAGGACATACCTGCAAGATCCGGCTCCTGCATCACTTCCTTAACATCCGACCAAGTTGAAGGCGATGTGTTTACTGCAGGGTTTGGTGACGGCGCTGTTCGCGTGTACGATCAACGTCAAAAGCCTGCAACCGCCATGGTCAAGGTTTGGAAGGAACACAAGCAATGGGTCACCAACGTTCATCTGCAGCGAGGCGGCCAGCGTGAGTTGGTGAGCGGTTCTCGAAGCGGCGAAGTCAAGCTGTGGGATATTCGCATGGACAAGAGTGTGAAGACTATCCAGGCTACTACGGACACGTTACGAACGCTAAGTGTCCACGAACATGCGCCTGTCTTTGCAACGTAGGCACCCCTCCCCAAGTATGCAAGCTGGATACTAATCTTTATAGTGGAACCCAACGACACAGGGTCAAGATATTCAACATCAACACCGGTCAACCAGTATCTCATTTCGAGCCGTATTCGGGTTTCCTGCGTGATCGTTCTGCCCCAATCTCCGCAACAGCGTTCCATCCCCACCGACTGATGATTGCTGCTGCAGCTCTCCACGATAATCACGTCAATATATTCGCTTGTCAAGAACCCAAGCACTCCGCGCCAAACGCTGTCAAGACAGTCAAGCTGTGGGATGGTAACAGTACCACATTAATCAACCGGTCTTCTACATTCACTTAAAAGCTGATGTTGGGCCATAAGCAGAGGGTATCTTTGCGTCTGCGGGGGAATCGGTTTGTCATGGGCCGGGCGAAGTCTTCTGCCGGTGGTGATAATTAGGAGTGGATGTGTTGAGTGTCTACCAGTAGCCAGTGACACACGTCAAGTGTATTAGAACTGGGCTTTCCGGGTATTTTCTTGCGAATTCAGGGGATGAGGCTTGGTGTGGGTAGGAAGGCTGGTTTTTGTTCCACGGGCATAGCGATTTGGGGCATAGTAGGTTAGGCCGTATCCATAAGGGGTCACTAGATGAATCTAACTCGATAGAATAGCATTGAATATGGGGCTCGTGCTGGCGTTTCTCCTGTCAAACGGGTTTGGGGGCTGCATAATGCTGGAAAACTTCCGGAACCATAGCCGGTGATCGGTGATTCCCGATCACGCTACCAAACTACTAATCAATACTCTTCACGTGAGTCAAGGCTCGGCTATGAAGCGTACACGAGAGGTTTTAGCCCACGACTTTAGAGCATTCGCTTCTAGAATTTATGGACTCTTTTCCCATTCTCCTCCTTCGGATGGAAATCTCTAGGAGCTGAAGATTTATCTCGGTCCACATTACGCTACCATAACTACTTGTAAAAGTAAGACAACATAAAGTAGAAAGGCAGTGTTAGATAGCTAGCCAAAGTCCTTTTCAAGTATCGGGACCTATAGGTGAGCGACTGGAATGAGTTTTTGCAAGCCAAGCGCGCAGAAAGTTGAAGCTCTCAGGAAGCGGCGTTGGTGGGGGTTCGAGATGATGCACAGCCCAGCCCCACCTTGGACGTAAATTCCGACTCACACCACTTCACACGTTCGACTCACAACAAAAACACTATAAAAGCGCGCCCTAGAAACCCAATTGTACAGTCACATTCGTCTTTCACATCTAAAGTTATTCCAAACTCACGCAATCAGCTACATCCTGCTCTGTCTCCTACATCTACCCCGCCATGACCGAACCAGCATCCGCGCCGGTAGCCTCAGGCTCAGGCGACCCTGAACCGCCGTCCAAGAACGCCCTGAAGAAAGCCCAGAAGGAAAAGGAAAAGGTGAGGGAGTAGTTCGCTCTGGTCTCCATCCAGGGTCTCCTCGCGGCTAATTGCTAACACCACGTTAGGCCGAAAAGAAGGCAGCAGCTCAAGCCCGCGAGCTCGCCGAACGCCAGAAAAAGGAAGCTGCCGACGGAGAAGACGTGTCTGCTGACGCCTATGGCGATCTCCCTCTCTGCGGATCGAAAGACTTCAAGCCCACCGGCACCCCTCGCAAAGACCTCTCCTCCATCGCCGAGTATGAGGACACGGAGATCACGTTCCGATGCTGGGTCGAGAACGCACGCGTACAGTCCGCAAAGTTGGCCTTCTTGAACCTCCGCCAGGGCCTCGATACCGTACAAGCTGTCGTTGCTGCCAGCGAGAAGCTGAGCAAGCAGATGGTCAAGTTCTCCGGGAATGTCAGCACCGAGAGCACCCTCGCTGTCACAGGGCTGGTGAAGCGCGTCAAGGAGCCCATCAAGAGCGCCACGATCAAGGACTTTGAGATTCACATTACCAAGCTCTTCGTCGAGGCCAAGGCCGAAGTCCCACTGCCATTGCAGGTCGAAGATGCTGAACGCAGGTTGCCTGGCGACGGCGTGGGAGAAGAGAAAGAGGAGCAAGAGGAGGGCGATGCAAGACCGTTGGTGGGACTTAATGTCCGACTCGACAATCGGACCATTGACCTACGCGCAAAGATCAACCACGCCATTTTTGTTATCAAGGGCGGTGTCTGTGCGCTGTTCCAGGAATTCCTCTCCCAGAAAGGCTTCACGCTTATCCACACCCCGAAGATCCTAGGCGCAGCAACCGAGGGCGGTGCTAGTGTCTTCGAGCTCAAGTACTTCGACAAGAAGGCGTATCTTGCGCAGTCCCCACAGTTCTACAAGCAGATGCTCATCGCCGCCCGCTTCCAAAAGGTCATGGAAATTGGACCCGTCTTCCGTGCCGAGAAGTCCAATACCGCGCGTCACTTGACCGAGTTCACTGGCCTTGATCTGGAAATGGAGTTCCAGGAAGAATACCACGAGGTCATGGGTGTGCTGGAGGATCTCATGCTGTTCATTTTTAAGGAGCTGAATGTTAGATATAAGAAGGAAACTGAGCTCGTCCGGAGCGTTTACCGCGTCGAGGACTTCAAGCTCCCCGAGTCGGGCAAAGTACCGCATATCCCCTTCAAAGAAGGCATCAAGATGCTCCGCGAGGCTGGCGAGGAGCTCGGAGACTACGATGACTTGACGTAAGCCTTCCTACGACCCCTCCGTTCTCCCTTCCATTCCTCTCGCTTCGAAACCTCACATATCACATACTAACCACGCTTCCAGAACTCCTCAAGAAAAGCACCTCGGCCGCCTCGTCCTCGAAAAATACGGCTCCGACTTCTACACACTTGATCAATTCCCCCTGGCTATCCGCCCGGCCTATACCATGCCGTCTTCTGCCGATCCGCTGCTCTCAAACTCCTACGACATGTTCATGCGCGGGCAAGAGATCTGCTCTGGCGCCCAGCGTATCCACAACGCCGAATTGCTCATTGAAATGATGCGCAAACACGACCCGCCGATCGACCCCGAGTCGTCCGGCACAAAAGAGTATGTGGATAGTTTCAGATATGGGTGTCCACAGCATGCGGGTGGAGGCTTTGGGCTCGAGAGGATTGTCCAGTTTTGGTTGGGGTTGCCGAATATCAGGATGTGCAGTCTGTTCCCCAGAGACCCTGGACGGTTCTTACCATAGATGGTGTGACCTCGATGCAAAATAGGGAACGAGTGAAGGAGGAGAGGAGATGCAATGGGCTGGGAATTTCGAAATAGGGATTTGGAGCGTGGATCTTGTTCTGTAACGAAACATTTTTTCCTAGATCTGGAAGTATTGTGTCACAATAGACTACAAGTTCACAAGCAAAAGTCATCGGCATTTTGATACTAGACGATCTTCATTCATCTGCGTGCACTAGCCCCACTTGATTCTCTGCTTAGGAGGTTTCCCATAACTCCTAGAGTAGTGTGTAGTCATTCCATACACAAAGATTTCGCGCTTCCCGGACTTCCTGATGAACGTGACGAGATCCGTAAAACCAAAGATGTAGATAGCACTCCCATAGTTGTCGTGACCGAACTAACACTGCTACTTTTGCTTTCGTTTCGCCTCCAAATTGGCTAAGAGGTGCCAATACGATCTTAGGACCAAGGGCTAAAGGGGAGCCCGAGGGTGGTCCTTCTATATATCTCCATGGTTGGATGGCCATTGATGCAAATTGTTGTAATTTGTCGCCGAGCGTCGTCTATCCCCTTGCATGCGACAACCCTCTGGGACATCTTCAGAGGTCTTCACTCGGCAGTGCTAGTACGTTGAGGCGCATGAACACACCAAAATCGCTGCTGTTGGGTTGTCTTCAATGGGTGATGAGGGAGACGCAGTAAAGGTAATGACGGATGGTCGCCTCCAATTCCTCCAAGGAGGAGGCCAGTCCACTTATGAGAACATGATTGGAAGACACATTCCGGCATGCGGATATATAGAAGATCGCAGACGGGGTTGCGTTCGATGTAGACATGGAGTTTAGTCCGAGGACTCTAGACGGCGATGTTCGATCGATGCTCCAGATATTTTGTGTCTGACGGTAGGTATGAAACGAAATTTGTATCGATTTCGTCAAGATTGTCCCCAGAGGAACTCGAAGGGTCCAAGAGGTTGACGGCATTTCCGAGGTAAGAACCATGATCAGAGTCATCATTGCAGCTTCAAACCACTTCGAAGACTATGACACCTCTTAGTACTGGTTTAAGATACCGATCGATCGCGAGGACGGATAGGTAGCACCCAGGAGGGAGGTTATCGAGGAAGTTATAGATGAGCCTAGAAAGGGTCCGAGGAAAGCCACAGACAACAGAATTGGTAAGTTCGTAAAGCGGGACGTCGATGGCTTGTTGGACGACACCCTCGATGTTCGCACTACGGTTACCATAGACCACCTCTTATTCAAAGGCTTTTCAGCACCTTCTCCACCACCTTCTTTTGGCCCTGCTCTCCAAGAGCTTTCTCGTCCACCTCCTGCACGGCGCGTCCAATGGCCAAGGTTGCCTTCACCTTTCCTCCGTCAACCCACAGCACTCCATTTCTTCCTATAGCCACTTCGAATCCCACTTTTTCACTCAGGCCTTCTAATACAGTGACGCCGCCTTTCTTTCCAGCGAGCAGCCGCCTCGCCATGCCGAGGCTAATCTTGAAAACCATTCCTCCTTTCAACGGGCCGAGTCCTTCGCTCTTTCCCGTCGATGGATCCACGCAGGTGATTTCAGGTGCGGACTCTTTTCCGGAATTGGTCACGCGAGCGTATACAAGGGAATTGGCGGCGAGTTGGGGCCGTGTCTTGCGGGTGGCACCCTCAAAGGCTAACTGGGGAAGGAGTGCGAATGGCGTATTTGGGGTGATGTAGCAGTTGAAGCTTTCGCCGGCGGAATTGTTGACTGTTGCAATGACGAGATCACCGACGGCAGGTAGAAACTGTGAGGATGGGTATTAGAGTAGGTCGGAAAAGATGTGGGAAAGATGTTGCAGGTAGAAGTAAAAATAACGAAAAGGTAAGTCGAAGCGTGGAACGAAGGGGGAATCATTTTCAGGTAACAACTCACTCTTCCACTGTTGTATTCAACCCAAGCAGCATTCTTCTTGTTGTCGGTAGTCAATGCGCCCGCAATGGTGGAAGTAATTGTGCTCGGTGGGATGTGCCGGAGGCCAGGACCGAGTGTGAGAGGCTTGTTCTGCTTGGGGGGCTTTGGCAATGCACTTGAGGGGACCACATCTCCTGGAAGGACAATGATGGCTGAGGTTGCCATGTTGAGTAAAAATTGTGGTAAACGTTGGTGTAGCTGCGGTCGAGTGCAGATATCCATGAGGTCAACGGCTGCCAAGGCGCTAAGATGTCGTGGATTAAATTTCTTAGGAGTGTGAGAATTCCTGGCCGCATCCCATTGGCATTTGCAGTGACAACCTTTTGCACCCTCTAACTCTGCTGAGCCCATTTTCTACCTCGAGTCTCTTCAAACAGTCTGCATATATCGAAGAGCACGCCAACCGCAGAGGATGAGTGCAGAAGCCAACCCCGCCGAGCGGGTCGCAATCGGAATCTCCTTTGGGAATTCCTACAGCTCCATCGCCTTCACATCTGTTGTAAGTGCATGTCCAATGTAGCCATTTGTGATGACATGTTTGACACTCCCCGTAGGAAGGAAAGGCTGAAGTCATTGCCAACGAGGATGGAGGTACGATTGCTCCCGTCGCTCAGCTCTTCCCACGAGCCTTCGCTGACACTCCCGCTAGATCGCCAGATTCCCTCCATATTATCCTACGTCGAAGGTGAAGAGCTACATGCGGGCCAAGCCAAGGGCCAGCTCGTCCGTAATTCGAAAAACACGGTCGCATACTTTAGAGACTGCCTAGGCCAAGAGTATGCACCTACAAGCGCCCCGCTGAAGTCACTTTCTAAATCGCTCCAGGTTCAAGTCGATAGATCCCACCCCTTGCCACCAGTCTGCGCACCCCATACAGCACGAGTCGACCATTGCTTTCAAAATTCGGGACAGCGCCGATGAGACGGAGAACACAGTCACCATCTCCGAGATTACTACACGGCACTTGAAGAGGCTACGGATTTCTGCCTCTGACTACTTGGGAAAGAATGTTAATGCCGCTGTCATCACGGTACCTACCAACTTCTCAGATGCCCAGAAGGATGCTCTGAACAAGGCTGCAAAGGCTGCTGGACTTGAGATCCTTCAATTCATTTCCGAACCCGTCGCCGCTGTGCTGGCGTACGATGCCCGGCCTGAGGCCAAGCTGGCAGACAAGATCGTTGTGGTAGCAGATCTGGGTGGTACAAGATCAGATATCGCCGTTATTGCATCGCGTGGCGGCATCTACACCGTGCTGGCCACCCACCATGACTATGAAGTCAGCGGCTTTCAGCTCGACCAAGCGCTGATGGACCACTTCGCGAAAGAGTTCATCAAGAAGCACAAATCCGCCGGCGACCCCCGGGAAAACGATCGCTCGTTGGCGAAGCTCAAGCTCGAATGCGAAGCAGTCAAGAAAGCCCTGTCAATAGGCACGGCTGCCAACTTTTCCGTTGAGAGTCTTGCCAATGGCGTTGACTTCACAGCTACCATCAACCGGTCTCGCTATGAAATCCTAGCCTCCAAGCTCTTCGCTGCATTTGCGCGCCTCGTCACGCACGCTGTTGAGAAGGCTGAGCTTGATCCCCTCGATATCACCGAGATCATCCTTGCAGGTGGAAACTCACATACGCCCAAGGTCGCGTCCGCCGTGGGAAACCTCTTCCCTGAGAGCACCGTTGTTCTTGCGCCCTCCACCTCATCAACTGCCATCAACCCGTCTGAGCTCTCCGTCCGTGGCGCTGCTATCCAAGCCAGTCTGATCCAGGAGTTCGAACTCGAGGACATCGAGCAGAGCACACACCCAGCGGTTACTGTGACACCCCATACCGCGAAGGCCGTGGGCATCCTTCTCATCTCTGGTGAAGAAGGCTCTGGCGTCTTCAACGCCATCGTTGATGCTGAAACGCCGCTTCCTGTGCGGAGAACTGCTATCATCGCCACCCCGAAGGCAGGCGGCGATGTGCTTCTCAAGCTCGTGGAGGGCGTGCGACACATCAAGGTCACGAAACCGGAGCCTAAGGCTAGGGAACCATCTTCTGATGATGAGGACGATGAGAGCGAGGAGGAGGAAGAGGAGGAGGTCAGGGAAAAGACGTGGAAGGTCGGCACGGTGCTGTCTGAAGCTGCGCTCAGGGGCGTCAAGAAGGGCTCCAAGGTCGAGGTGCAAATCAATATTGGAAACGACCTGACCGTCAACGCCATCTTCCGGGAAGTTGGCGGGAAGGGTGGCGTCCGGGGTATCCTGCAAGGTCCGAAGGTCACCCAGAATGGAAGTGCCTAAATCAATTTCGGGGATTGAGGTACTCTCCCGTAGGGAATATTAGGCTTGCGGCACGGACGGGACGACGATGTGATGAGAGTATTTTAGTGTTCAATAGAAGGCTGGTTTGGATGCGAGTTTCTCGCGTTGGAACGGATGATTTCCTGGTGGGCGTACTTAGACACGAGCGAGTGGAGTATTCTCGGACTATTCCAGTCAATCCAGCATATATAAGCTTTCGTGGGCCTTCCACCAATACCCTTTCCACCCTTCTCAGTACTGTCGAACTTTGGCAAATTCGACCACAGCTTATATATGTATTACGAAGTGGTGGCCGCAGAGCATTCCGCCACCAGTCGCCTTTTCCCGGCCAGGAGATAGTGTCTTGAATTTGCCAAAGCTTTACGGTTTCGTACGTGTCCTTCATGCATCCACCTGTGCTCATGATTCTTCACATCCTTACCAGAATCTTACCTGTCTTTGAGACGTCCGCCTAAGCCTACACCCTTTCTAGACCTAGATCCAAGGTATGCTTACTGGGAGTTAGATGCCCTTCGCGGGAGTGAGTTTAGAGTATGTTGCATCTAACAATATGTCTAAAAGAATAACGGGGTCCAAGCATTCTGCCCTCCTTTCCGTCCATCCAATCCAAACCCTCTAGCGATTTCTCAACACCCTAACCCTCGCCTTCATCCTCACCCCCTGTGGTGACCTCAACCAAGCCGCCCACTCCATTCCCTGTTCCACTTTCAATCCTTCATAATGCCACCTCCTTTTCTCCCAACTCTCCTTGTCCACCTCTCCCACAAGCAACATCTCCAGTGCCTCCAACTCGGCACTTTCATTCGTCTTCCAGCCCGTAGATGCCGCGATATTAATATATCGTATCCGGCCGAGGACGCGCTCGTCGACAAGAGAAAAGAGGTCCACGGCTGTGAAGGAACGCCCAATGTCGACGGACTGTATGCCGCTTGTGACGAGGGTGAGGGACTCAAGGGGTTTGGTTTGGGGTTTTTGGGCAGCGGGGGAAGAGGAGGGGGGGGGCGTGCCGAAGGTGGTGGAGATGTATTCGATGGACATGGTGAGAGCTTTGAGGTTAGGCAACCATTCCAATATGCCGTTGAAGCGGCCCTGCTTTACAGCGGGTAAATTGTGCAGTTCCACGCTCGTCAGCGTCTCGGCGAGGTTCTTTAGCAGCGGACGGATGCCGTGGTGGTCAAGGCCAGGGCAGTGGCTGATGTTTAGACTTGTCATCGTCGGGGGGAAGTTATCTGGTTGCCTTATCATGTCCCAAAGGAATTTTCCGTGCACGCTGCCGGACAGTTGTAAGTGTTGCAGCCGCGGCGGCCACCGGATATTCATAGACAGCGCCATGCCCCCTTCGTACGTGCTCGAGCACCGTGGCAAATAAAGCGCTGTCAGCTCTGGCAACTGCCTCACCGTCTGATTCAAGCTTTGATAACTAATACATTCGCTCACTAGACTCAGGTCCAGTACAGTCAACTTCGAACACTTGCTCAGAGATGCCCAGCAGTTGATTGCAAACGAGGCCTGCGGCGCAACGAAGACTTCCAAGCTGGTTTTTGTGCGGCCGAGTAGGCGCGCGGTAGTAGATTTGTTGCCTTGGTGCACGATGTGAGAGAGGTCAAGGATTTTCACGAGACCAGCGAGCTCAGATTTCTTGATGTGCGCAAGGATCGAGGGGCATACAGTGCGGATGAAAAGGTCATAGGAGGCGCCGTATAAGTAGGGAGATTCGTAGAGGCGTCGGATTGAGACGTCGTACCACTGTCTGTCGCTGTTAGTATGTCGGGTGTAAGGTGTTGTGATATAATCTTCTCAAGCATATGCCAGAACAGAGCAGTGGCGAGTCAACATTTTGGCCGCTCTCCAGCCTCTCCCCTGGATACAACGTAAAGCCCTGCTGTGTTTCTTCGCCTATTCTAGAATACAGGTCTGAAATCATACATACCTGGACACTAGACAGAAAGTCGCAACCATACTCTGATTCGCAGGGTCCTTTGGAATGTAGTCCAAAATTTGGAGAAGCAGCTCGTCCGGGAGGTAGTTGGCGTATTGAAAAGAAGGTACAGGCTCGACCATAGCGGGAGCTATCCGAGCAGCTTGGATCTTCATGTTTGTTGAATACACAGAATGGTTGGTTGAAGGCTGGCAAGCCGTGGGAAAGATTTAGGGCGAGCGAGTGATGCATTGGCAGTCTGATAGCGTGACTTGGCGCGATCTAATCTTATCTCCGCTAATTGCCGGTGAAGCTTCATTCGAGTCTCAACATCTGCAGAGTAGCAACATGTAGCAGAAGAAGCTTTCAAGCATTGTAAATGTAAACGTGTAAGTGATCTACATCTTCATAAAGAGGCATGCTCGGATGATCCAGTCTCTTTCTCCAATATACCTACTTGGGGACTACCACAGCAACTCCTTAACGCCATTCCATCCCCCCAAAAGATCGATTGCAGAGAGAGGTGGGTCGTATAGAGTCCGACCATGAAATTTCCCGAGCCTTTCAAATTCCTCCACCCCCCTACTTCTCACCCGAAGTGTTCAAGCAAGCCTTGATGTTGGCAGCCTAAACCTGTGTGTCAATATGACCGGTTGGCAAAAGGTTGAAGCGGTCCTCATTTCTATCAAGCTGCCTATTTTGGAGCCAGAAGAGACAACCCATAATAAGGCTCACAATTGCCGTGGACCCATAGTTTCAGATCAACAATGGATTATTAGAGAGTGGAACAACCGCTGTCCTAAGCAGCCAAAAATGCATTCACGAAGAGAGCAAACACCTAAATTAGACTGCGCATGTTCTTAGGGCCTTATTAAATGCATACTTGAGAGAAGTAACCGGCGCAAATATCTCCGATATGGCAATAAAGAGGTATGCACGGCTCTAGATCCAAACGTTCAACGGTGAACCGGGCATGTTTCTGCTACTGTAAACGGGCTATCAGGAATATTCTAAGTTCAAGTCAACAGCGCTTAACAACTACGAAAGAGGATGGAAAACACCGAGTGATGCCTGTGCTCTATTCAACGAAAATAACTAGCCGAGCTTTCCTCAGTCTGGTATATGTTCACACATACGCAGCTTCGATGGCGAAGAATGTCTCCATACGAATGACCTTGCCATCCATGGCGAACGCAGATTCCCGGAACAAACAGATCACACCCTAAACGCAATTTTTCGGATCAACTAACAAGTTCCCATGCATACCGTGTAACATCACACTACTCACGCTGTATTTAGTAACTAAATACCTCACTACGTGCTCACTCCCTTGGCTAAACAAAAACATGGAAGTGACATATGGGGAACCATGGAATCTCCACCCAAGGAACTCAACTTAGACACCTCTCCTAGCCACACACTTTATAGTAAGTGAGAAACGGGAAAAAGGACGACTATACATCAAGTCGAGGAATATTTATGAAGATTGGACTATGTTAACTCTTACTTCACTCTACCATTGGTTCTCATTCATATTTTCATATCCACTGACTCATATGTAATCACTATTTCCATTACTGTAATTGAATGCTTGTTCTTTGAACTTTGAAAGATATTCATATACATTAAAATCTCGCTCGACCATGGTATACACCACAAATGCAAGAAGTCCCATCGACAACTTAGACAGTGTCGGATCACGATTCCAGGCCACAAGGCCAGTCTCAACTCCCAGCCTCGTATCCAGTCTCGCATGCTCATCGCCAACGCGTTCCCTATTCTCTTCTCAAACCCTCTTAGCATACTCATTGCGGAAATGGCTTCAAATCCCCCAATGCAACGCCTATAGTAAATGCAAATGCACAACTCACTCCATCCTCACCCCTCAACTATTCGGAACAGGCTTCCTCCCCACCATCTTCCTCCACCCCTTCTTCTCCTCCACCTTCGGCTGCTCATTCGAATCCCCAATCTCGACTGCGCCCCCCCTCGCAAAATGATACTCTGTCTCCAACTCCACGACCCCCGGCCCTGGCCCCTTTGCATAACCCCCTAACGCCGCATTCGGATCACCACCTTGAGGCTGCACATACTGCGGGGGCAATTGTTGGAACTGCGGTGGCGGCGTCGGTGACGGCTGATGTTGATATCCCGGAAGATAGCCCTGATTCGGCGCATAGATTTGAGGCTGGGGCTGGTACTGTTGTGGATGCGGCTGCAGAGGCGGAGGTTGGGACATGGGCGTGACAATGGTAGTGCCCGTCTTCTTTCCCTTGCGTTTTCCCGCGCACCAGAGAAAAACACCTACTCCAGCGAGGAGTAGTACGATCAGTGGAACTGCGACGCCGATTCCGATTTTGGCCGCCATGGACATCCCACCTCCATTGCTGTTGCCGCCATCGCTCGCGCTGATAGCGGTAGACGTGGACTTCGCGGCTGTGGTTGTTCGCACAGCTCGCCCCGTTGGACTCGCGGTCAGGCCCGCTAGCAGCGAGGAGTAATCGTATGCGCCCTGCGTGGAGTACTGGGCGAAGAAAGAGGAGTAGTCATACTCGGGTGCGGAGGTGTATTGCGCGAGGAAAGAGGACCAGTCGTAGGTGTCGTAGGAAGCGTACTCAGCATTGATGGAGGAGAGGGCGGCATAAAGGCTCGAGAGGTCATATTGGCGGGGAGGGAGTGGTCGCGTTGGGGGAGGTGTGATTTGTGGTTGGGGAGCCATGATGGCGAAGGGCTATACGGCTGTTGCGTTGGATGGAGACTGACGATATTGGTGCACCGTATGAAGACTTCGCGACAAGGCTGCGAGACGTCCGAAGTACCCGTGCAATGAGGGGTTTGCGCGCAATACGAGCTTTATCGCGCGAGCCGAAACGTGAGGATGAACTTTGTAATGACCGTAATCGTCTCTCAGAATATACGAGCGAAGCCTATCGGTACGCTCGAGCACTCAGACAAACATGCGATGCTGAAAAGGAGAGGAAAAGAGAGAAAGGGAAACGGATGTAGTTGGAAACTGGAGTCGCGCAAGCGCTCAGCCTCGAACTCCAGCCTCCACGACCTGAGATCAAACATGCCCAGTGTAGCATAGCGATATTGGTCCGCACGCCATATCGTGATGGACGAATGGTGTTGCGACAGTGACCTGGGGTTAGCGAAAGTGGCGTCAAAATACGAGCTAAGGGTAGGGGTACGATTCGCTAGACTAACGAACTGCTGCACAGCGTTAAAGATAGACAGAGTTTTGGAATCATGTACGAAACAGGTACAGACCCTTAAAAAGGGAAATATTCAAACCTAAGGGTTCATATTCCAGGAAGAGGCTTTTCCTTGTTTGTCGCTGATTGTCGATTTTGAACCCAAAAACTGTGATAGGTGGGAGACAGTCATGAAATGTAAATGGAACTAACAGAATAAACTACAAAGGGTAATGCGGAGAGTGGATATAGCTTCTTTTATGATGTTAGAGTGAAATTTGAAAAGAGTCGGAAGAAATAAAATTCCATTCTCCAAGGTAGAGATCCGGTTTGAATCCCGCGATGCAGCCTACCTTTTCAATTGACTTCGAAATCCGCGGAGTCCTTCGCCTGGTTACCATCGTCACTGTCCATCACAGCGATAATCATTAGTCATACATAGCTCAAACTCTCAATAATGTCTGGTAGGTCAAGGCTATGGAAGCGCTTCACCACAATGTCGGTTCAAAATCGATCACTTATTGTACTCAGTCTCTCCAAAGCAAAGTTTCCCCTAACAGCGTGTGTGAGCGCATCTATGCAGAAACAAACAAAGCACTTGTCAAAAAGCCGAGTCAACAAACTAGGAATGAAAGCAACTGGGAAAAGCGGGAAATGTAAGAAACCAGTTGGAAGCGAGACTGTGTTCATACATCTGCCGGTAACCAAAAAATATACAATACATGGTGCCAAGCGACATCGACATATGCAGGGTTTCGTATTCGGAGAAATATAATACTTAGAATGTGGAGAAATGCATGACGAATAGAGCAGGCAGGGTCCTCGCAACTAATTGCATCAATACAAGTTTGACGAGAGTGACATCGTATCAGTAATAAGCATAAAGTATGATCCATGGCTTACCGATTAGATCTCATGCAACGTGGAAACAGTATTACCCTTAAGATGCGAAAGTGGCCTGACTTGCATTTCATAAGATAGCTTAGTCGCACCAACCCCGCTAAAGGGTGTGGAATTGCCTTCACATTGGAGCTCAAGGTCGACGAATAGGGAAACGATTTGCGGACCCTTCAAGTTCCAACCCAGCGAAGAGTTCAGCTAAGCTTTTGTGGATCGTAGTCCAGCATCTAGGCTACATCAGCTTCCTCAGATGTAGAATATCTCGTTGAGAATTGAACTTGATTCGTGGTAGGAGATGTTGAGGATGTGTAAGACTTAGTAGCGATCATCAGCCTCCAGATGAGACTGAAGACTGAGTTAGTAGAAGAAATTTTGTACGTACAAGTGTATACCGACAGAGAATAGATACATAGAATGCACATGAGATCGGGCGAAGTGAGAGGAGTGGGCAAACGGCCCCACTATGTGCAGTTGCGGTGGTTAAAGTGATGAGATAAGATCAAATTGCAGATTGTCGCCCGAATGCTTGCTTGGATAGATGTTGCTAGAAGATCCCAGTCCCAAAATCCGACAACGCAAGAAGCAAAAGTACTACCGGCTCGGTACAAGGGACTCCGAGAGGAGAGGGGTTGTACAGTTGTCGACTCTCTTCAGCCAGGGTGTCGGAAGTTCGCAGCCGTATGTCAGGAAGCTGTAAGCCGTGTGATCGTACAAAGTTGGTGGTTGGTGTCCGATTCCGGGAATAACATGAGGTGTCTTAAACCTTTCGTATTCCATGCTTGCGAGGGAGCGTTTCAGGTGCCCGATACTGCTTCTGATAGCGCGTTCTGGCGTATGCGAGGGGACAGCGCAAGGGCAGGATTGATGCTTGTAGCCTGTGATTAGATCTGGGATGCGGGGCAGGTACGCCACTGGGAATGTTACCTCGTGGGGGAGGGGGAAAATTTACTGCAGTGAGGTGAGTGTGCTGTTCTAGCGGGGGGTCATTAGGGGTTGCATTGAAGTCGGGCTCAATGGAAATTGTAATCTCGAAAAGTCTTGGACAACGGATTCGTCAAGAGGATATACACGTTGACCAACATATGACCGTAAATAAACTTCTATTCATGTCTCACCAGCTGAATATTGCGAACATTTTTGTTCACACATTGCCACAAAGAGGCCTGCGCCCCGTCATCCTCACCGCAAATTAGGTCAGTGAAGAAGGAGCAAGGGCTGGACGCACGATGAAATAAAGATCTTACTCATACGGGTGCATGCAGTGGGAAACGCCGTATTGGAGGACCTTTCTAGAAAGAAAGCTAAGGGTCCATGGGACTGGCTCGATGCTTGCGTATGTGATGGGAAATATCCATTGGAGGTACATTGCTGTTTGTTGATTGGTTTGTTCACTTTGTCATGCTGATTACTGGCAGGAGATTGTACTTCAAACAGCTGGGCAGATGTTCGACACGAAAAGACCCGCAACTCGAAATTTGACAACCGAGTATATTCCGCCGGGAGGAGATTTGAAAAAGATGAGGTGCGAATAGCGTTTGCGGAGGCCCGGTCCCAAGGCAACTGTAGGTCACGGGAGTGTCCCGTGCTGTTCGCGAACTCCGCTAGCCTTGGGGCTTGACCGCGATTGCGGCGAACAGGGAGGCGCACCGATGAGTGGCTGAAAATAGATTTTATCAGTGACCAAATGCAGACTAAGCAGCCCGTCGGCCACGCTACAACAGCGTGGACAATGTCAAGGTAAATGTTTCTAAAGCACTGCAGAACGGCTGTCTTCATGTCGGCAGTGTCACCTCCGAGGTGAATAGAGCCATCTTGGGCTCCTGTTGCATAGCTCAACTGTGAGCAGGGCTCAAGGCTGTTGGCGACGCGAGACTCGACCTTTGAGAGGTCAGAATTTCAAGTGGGGGTTCACACTGTGCTGTGGCTGCCGTTGGGCATTTCGCCAGGGTCTGTCATTGGGTGGAGTCACTCTTGTGTTAAATCTTAGTCCTCAGACTGCCTGGCAACGACTGAGAGCAGGGGTTTGAGGTACCTTGGTACCAGGTCGTAAAGAGGGCTCGAATGGAAAGTTGAGGGCTTTACCCCGTGCCTGGAACCTTTGCATTGGAACTGCTGACATGGCAGGGAAGAGTATTCCACCCCCCGGTAAGGCATAGCGCTCACATCGGTTGTCAAGTGGTCGATCCGACTGCCATCTTCAGAGCAACACACGGAATCAAATCACCTCTTTCGGCGTTCTTGGATGGCAGCATGATGGCCAAGGCGCGTGGTGAGGATATCGGCAGCCATAGCAGCGTCGACGTCCATACCTCGCTCCTATCTTTGGCAGTATTGTTCAGAGAAGAGTCAACTCTAGATACAGAACAACCGAAACAGGGTGAGGTAGGTTGTTTTTGCAGCTCCGACCCACGTGCGAGTGACCGTTTGGCAGAGGGTCGCGATGATGTTTGCGGCTTGCGAAGCTGCAGTCAGCAACTTGCGCGGTGGAAATGAGGTGCAACTGGGGTTGAGAAGTGCCCACGAGCAGGACACGGCTGGTTGGCTAGGTGTTGGAATAGCAGAGCATGCCGTACAGCCGTCACGGTGTTTGGGCTGCTCGTGTTGTCCCGACTTGCTCGCCATCCCAAGGCCGATGGGAGAGCGCTGTTCCAAGGCTGATGAGAGAGTTCTGTTCTAGAGCTGATGAGAGAGTTCTGTTCTAGAGCTGATGGCAGAGCGCTGTTCTAGGGCTGATGGTAGAGCGCTGTTCTAGGGCTGATGGTAGAGTGCCGTTTCAACCCTACGCAGCCACCGCGGGCAGAATTAGCGCCGCCCACCGCATGCGGTCGGACCCGCCGCCCTTTGAGCACCACGCACGGGCTCTGCGCGCGTTGGAATCCCGCCCCAAGCCGTTCGCTCCCAACGACAAGATGCGTGGAGGGGCTGCACGGATCGAATAGTTGAACAGGGGCCATGGGGGCAAGGAAGGGCAGGACACAGGCTGCATGTCCGTCCCCAGGGCTAGGGACGGGTGCACGGCGGTGGACTGTGAACCGTCTAAGCGTCTGCCACCGGTGGGATATAAGGCCAGAGCTGGGCGAGCCGTTTTAATAACCATGCTGCCCACTGTCTCCCACGCCGACCTGCTCTTGTTTGATATCTCGATGCCATAGGTACCTCGATACTTGCTTCGACATTTCGACCGCCCTCCCCAACTGCGTGCCCTGTCTACCGGCCCCCACGCAAGACGCGGACTGCATACGAGTCCCCGACCTCAGCCCTCGCGACTCTCCTCGCGGCCCCCTCACAACATGGACTACGCCTACTTCAATACGGCGCCCCAGCCCTACTTTATGGGCATGCCTCCCAATGCATATCCCCACACGGGCGTTGATCCGGAGACGATTCGCAGCATCGTAGGTGGTTGTCTGCCCCGCACCTGCCATGCGGTTGACTAATCAGGACTATCAGCAGGAGCCTCTGGATGCTGCCTTTCTCCCCAACTCCTTCGATGCTTTCTCCTACGGCCTGGCCACCTCGCAGGGCTCTCCTGATCCCGCCATAGTGCACACGCCCATGCCCGTTGGCAGCGTTGATAGCGGACTCGGCGGCGATATGGAGGACAGCCGCGCCAGCCGGACGCGGAGCAGCAGCGAAGAGAAGGAGTCTGCGGGCCTCACACCCGCCCAGAGCCGGCGGAAAGCACAGAACCGCGCAGCGTATGACTCTCCCCTACGCGGCACTGTCTAATTGCTAATCTCCGCCTAGCCAGCGAGCCTTTCGCGAACGCAAGGAACGGCATGTCCGGGAGCTCGAGGCCAAGCTCTCCGCGCTCGAGTCCAGCACCCACTCATTGCAGTCGGACAACGAACGCCTCAAGCTAGCCCTGCAGCGCGCCCGCACCGAGAACGAGATTTTGCGTGCCACCGGCGGGCAGCACTCGCCGACGTCGTCAAGGCCCGTGTCCGCCAGCTACCCCTCGCCCGGGTCCCTCCTCCCCGACGAAGATCCCAATGACGATGAGAAGTACAACGTGCAGTCGCTTCCCAACGGCAGCGTTGTCAACAGCGCCGATAAGGAACACGCCCAATCTTACCGAAAGACCAAGAGCAAGGAAGTCCCCGCCGCCCAAACCTGGGACTTGATCCAATCACATCCCCTAGTTAAACAGGGCTTGGTCGACATTGCTGACGTTTGCGAACGACTGAAGGGTGCGGCAAAGTGCGATGGTCACGGTCCCGTTTTCGAGGAGAGCGCCGTCTGGCGAGCCGTGGAAGAATCCCGGAGGGGTGGCGGTGATGAGTTGATTTGATCCCTTACTGCGTCGTGCCAAATTGGGCTGGAGACCGCAGAGTTACAAGATTTGGTGTTAATACCCGTTCGCGACCTTCCACTTAGGAATCAATCCTGGGGTGTGACGACTTGTATGATGGCGTTTTGGATGTTGACCTATGGGCTTATTAGCATTGCATGGCAGAGGGAAATTCAGCTTTTGGGAAAGACCGCCCAGGCAGGGCTATCAAGGAAAAGTCGTTCGAACGGCAAAGGATATGGGTTTTCGCTGTAGCACCTTCAGAGGTGCGCAAACTTATTTACATGCTGTGGCATCATAGTTCTAGCAGAACACGGGTAAGATGAAACGCCCCTGGTTAGGACACCCATCACATATTATTATCTCTCCATCATTATCTCAATCATACTATATCCCACATCCTCATCACTTGTTCAATTATCTCAATATATCTCTCTAATTTTCTATACTTTTCAATATGCACTCAAGTTCGTTTCACCCCTCAGTCTTCGAGTACTTGAATAGCAATCAGAACCATGGTAGATCTGTACCGAACCCCACTCCATCCAATGCAACGGGCCGCCCTGCAGTGTAGAACCACGCCTGAGACGTCGCTAACTATGCAGTCCGTTTATCATGATACGCAAGCTGGTGCCACACAAGGACGTCCTCTATCCTGTAGTCCATAGGGCACTGTTCTGTAGGTGTAGGGCTCAAAGACACCGGTGGCTGCAGTGGCGCTCTGAACGGGGACTTGCCCCGCGGTAGGAGATTTGGCCCGAAACCTTTTATTGAAAAATCTCCAGTTCAGGCCAGTTAGGGGTAACACTCGGCTGCGCATTCGTGGTCATAGCAGCAAAGAGGGAAAAAGACCAGCACCAATCGCTAAGACATAGTGCTGAAGCACACTCCAGAACCTTCACCATGTTGATGCAAAATCGTCGATGGAGTTTGATGCCCATCTCCATTCGTGAGCGCATGCTGCGGACGTACGCGCTCGACGAACGATGGGATAGTCGTGAATCTAGGGGTGGGACGCGGTATCCATCTCGGTGCCCTTGTCGATTGCAAGGAGCTCCGAGTTGAAGATCTGGACAACTCTTACCTGAGGCTGTCTGCAAGTACCATTATATCACCCTTCAGGGCTTTCCGATCGCAGCGGCAAAGGGCTGCTCAACGATAAGTGGTAGAAAAGGGTCTTTGCCAAACAAAGCAAAAAGCCCGCCGGCTTGAGAAATGATCCTGCAATCGTATTCGCAGATCCTGATCTCTCTTTTGCACGACATTAATTGGTAGACTCGCCCACGCGGAGGATGCGCCGGTGCTCTGATATTCGTTCCTCTGCGCATAACTATAGACTGACAATCGCCTTCCACATCAGGACAGCCGTTTGCGAGGGTGACACTGTTTACAATAGTGTTGATCTGATAGGGCGTGGAAAGCACACAAAGAGGAAGTGCTTCCATGGTGTTTCTGATGGTGATTGACATTGTGATTTCCCAAGCTTGTTGTGCAGATAAAATCTATGGTGTAGCAAGCGTGGTGCAGGGCTGGCGATTTCCGGTTCCAGAATGGCGCCTTGGAAAATGCCCATGTGCTTCAGAGTGTGATACTAGAGGCGGGGATACTGTACTATACCCTGCTATCGAGCCCCGTATGCCGAGCAGGTGGTTTTTGCGTCTGTCGTGTGAAGTCGAGATAAGGATGGATGATCAGCCGGGATGGGGTAGCATGGGATTCGGTATGCAGTGAGGGGCTGCTAATTGGCTAGTGGGATAAATTACCTCTGTGGTCAGCGTAATGTGAGATGGCGTCAGTATCTGCCGCCTACTTGTGGCAATGACGTTCGCATTGATAATGCGCCTCAACAATATCATTCTTGTAGGCAGAAACAGGGTTAATGTTGGGTGAATTTTGCCTCCTGCTTTACGTGATCTCTAGTCCATGACCTCAAAGAGTTTTTGCTTCTTTCTCACCGCTCGAGTGCTATGGGCCATCGCAGGCGAGTGCAACGTCGATTGGGGGCCAGGCGGATATGCAGGTCTTTGCAAGGACAGGGTGAGCAAACCCCTGTGCGTTGTTGCTGCATTCACCATGCAGCTGGGCCGTGTCAGCCGTGTCTCTCAGCATGTCAGCACCGCAAAAATCGCATGAGGCCTTTTACCTAATCTACAACACGAAAGACATGCAGTTAGATAATCATCGGGCCGCCTTCTTCACTGTGCACGCTGCGTTGGCGGGTGGGGTAGTGCCTTTTACATGCTGCAAGGCTCGCAGGAATTGCCGATGCTCAAATGCAAGCCGTTCATTCAAGGCACTATCGAACTCCTACGGGGTCTCTCATGGCATATTTGGCGTGGTCGCGACGCATATTTCCCCGTCGGCCCTCGCACTTTCCCATCCTGCCCATGCCTAATCCCATCCCAAGTGCGTGACCGTTGTTTTCTTCCAGCTTGTCATTGGAGGAAAAAGTCAACCTCTCAGCCCTCCGACGACGACTCGCCTCGATGTCGACTTCTCTCCTTCGCTTTAAGCGCCAGCACCCTGGAGTTTGAAGGCAGGTTGCCGTCGCCAACTTACCCAAAAGATTTGGACAACGCACGCTGTCAATGGCCACGCAACCGGCAACGTGTCTTTCGTCAATCCCAATCGCTATCGTCGTCTTCTGTGGCCGTCTTGCCTTGTCTTATCTTACTCGAGCTAGTCTCCGCATCTTCATTCCCACCTCGGCGGCGTAAACGCTGGTCGGTAGGACGGACTGCCCCGACGTCCGCTAACACTTTCTCCAGATCTATTAAAGTCAGCAAAGTCAACGTAGTAATAGAGCAATACGAGTGGTTCCTGCTGGATACTGGGCAGTAGATGGTAGCCAGTTTGACACGGCTCCATGAATGTGCCCATGATTTGAGACATTGCTTCCTTCCACGCGGCAGGCATATCGGAAGCAGCAAAAAACAAAACTTGCCTGCTGTGGTTGTGTGTGTTCCACGAAGCTCGCGTAACGTCACAATCTGTTTCTTGATGTCGCCGTCCTTGTAAACTAGCACCGTTGGCGTGTTCTTGTCCGGATACCCCTCGATGCAGAGGTCTGCTCGGATCTGACAGAACTTGACATCTCCAAACCGCTGAGCAAGCTCCCGCCATATCTCGACCAAGATACGGGATTCAACATTGGTGCCTTGAGATGATGTCAGGAGCACGAATATATAAGCTTTGTTCGAAGCTTCGGTAACGTCCTTGGAGTAGTCCGGTTTCTGAAGATGATACACCTGGTTGTATACCGACGCAGCGGTTATTGTCGCCAACTCGCCGAACCTCTTTTTCCTACATCACAATCCGTTAACCCTGGCTGCGCCGTTGGCGGGGGGCTCGACGTACCGATATTGCTCCAGGAACTCATCATCCTCGTCGTCCTCTAGCTCGGCCAGCTCGTCCAAATCCTTCCCTTCCAACCGGTTTTCGTGAGCAAGTGCGCGGGCCTGTTCAAGGGCCTCCTCAATCATGGGCGTGGGAGACGGTGGCTTCTCGGGTATGACTCCGTGCTTGCGGAGGATGTCGTTCCTACACAAGCCCTTGTTAACAGGGCACCGTCGCACTCCAAGTGGAGCCGTGCCTACCATTCTGTATCCGCGTTTGGGTCGTCGACGGGAACATTGACTGGCATATCAGGCATGTTCATGTTGCTGTTTGGGGTTGCCTAAGGCGCAAAGTGGCTGCAAGCGGGGAGACGGTGGTGAGGGTGCAGAGACCAGGATGTTGGGTGATTCTGCAGAAAGATCTGAGATAGTATAGCTTGTTGTATATGCAATGGCTGCCTGGAAAGCTGATAACAAATTGTTGGCGCTGTCACGTCCGTGAATCTTTGCGAAGCTTCGCCCACCAAACGTGACGTGACCCCTGCCAAATCTTCCCCGCCCCCACCTGCCTAAATGAGTATTCATTTTTCGTCCCAAGGGTAAACGTTCACAGCAAATTTTAGAAGATTTTACAATTACATAGACTTAAGACGATATATAGATCAAATGATTGAGATAGCCTTGTACGTTGCGAAAACGATTGTTACCATATTGCAATTTGTTCATTCCTCCTTTTTACGTCCTCTTCGTTCCACTTCTCATTATGTACCAAAATGCCAACACCACCTTACAACCACCAACACATCAACACGTTCTCTTCATCAAACTCAGGGAATCCGATACCTCATTATTCCTCCAGTTTTCCCAACATCATTCCTCAGAAGAACCTCCCACTCTTCTTCGCTTCATCAGTTGGCTCCAAGACCCTTTGATGCTCAGTTTCCTCATATGTCACAATAGGAACTGGCCTATCCAAAGCATCAAACCGATGGCCCCTGAGCTTGGAGATGACGTAGAGAATAGCGAGTCGCAGACCACAAGCTCCAAAGCCCCAGAGCAAGCCTCCAATGGGGGCAGCGACAAAGGCGCCTATTGAGAATCATATCAGCTCTCGTACAAGAAGGAGAGGCTTGGGATGAAAAACGTACCAAAGGCAGCCCAATCGTTAGCATACAAGCCTCCTTGAAGCAAAAGCAAGTTGCTAGCCAAATTCGCATCGCCATTGTAGTAGACCAAGCCGAACAAGAAGATGGTGAATATGCCTCCCAGTCCTCCGGCTACAAAATCAAAGCCTCTCCACCAGTAAAATTTATCCGAAAGGCCAATCACCAGACAAGGCACGACTGCGGCGCTGACGAGGTCGCTAACAAGGAAAATCTGCAGGATATCGGGGCTCTTGAGTGCGACAACAATAACGGGGGCGATGAAGACCACTACAAGGGCTCGGATGGCCCAGAGATTCAGCTTGTTGCGGAATAGGTCGTTGCTTCCGGTACTGATCATGGCGCTTTGGAAGCTATCGAACGCTGCGGTTGAAAGTGACACGACCATGATGAGCACAACTCCAACGACCCAAGCAGGCAACTGGCCGAGGAGCAGAAAGAATGCGAGATAGCCATTCTCCTCGTCATTAAGAGCCCAAGCCCCCGACCAGGCCGCGAGAAGACCACTTACACCCACGAGCGTAAGTATTATGCAGACCGCCTGAAATGATTAGCAGCGTTTGTATAGAGAGAGAAAATGCAAGTGCATGTACTCACGACGGTAGCAATGGACACGCCAGTCCAAAGATCCCTGTCTGTTTTCGCCGCGAATGTCCGCATCCAGAAGCCCGAGAGAAAGAAGTCGTTTGTGAGAATGGCAACTGGGAGTATGTAGATGAGTTGCCATCCCAGGAGACTTGAATTAAGGAAACCAGATTGTTCGATCAGGCTGCGGTCGATATGCGTCTCTACACCGACTGAGATAACGCCCAGAAAGATTAGGCCAACTACCATAGCCCCTTGGATGTTATCGGTGACGAAAGAGACACGAAATCCGCCGATCGCTACAGTTCATCAGCCTCACATCTCAAAAAAGAAGTTACAAGGACGTACAGGTGTATATGGTAGTAACGGCGCATTGCACAATGACAGCCGGTAGTCCGTCCAATCCGGTGAGAGCGGTAATGATTTGCTGCAGAGCAGAAAGCTCAGCCACCATATACAAGAAGATAGTAATAAGGGTGCATAGGCTGAGGAAAAGGCCGGCAACAGCTCCATATCTACGCCTTGTCCATTCAGTCAAGACGAACCCATCAGGGCATTTGCGTCTAATGATGGGCCCGAGGAAACCAAAAACGAGAAGCGGCAGAGCAGAAGCTAATGCGTATACAACCAGTCCTTGAACTCCAGCTATAGTGGCAATCTGAGGGTAGGTGAAAAGAATGCCCGATCCAAGCGCTATTGGTTAATTGTCCTAGGTCAGCGTTTGAAAAAAAAGGAAGGAAAGGAGGAGTGAGGAGAGTGGAGAAGCGGCAGCACATTCCTCACGCAAGTATTATCTTGATCGAGTTCGTACGGTTTTTCTCAGCTTCGTCTCAACTGGCTTGAGAGGCTGTAGATGCAGCTACCTCAAAACCGGTTTCGATTCCGCACCCGTAGTGTAGCCGCACAGAAGTTGCCCTTATAGCGGCGTGCTATCCAACCCCGAAAGAGGCCAGACAACACTTGCGCAATCATAAGGACAACCTCTGCGAGAGATCTTAATACGAACCTGTTACCGAATCTCGCGCCGTCCTTCGTGGCCATCCAAAATGGTCGATCAAGTGGTGAAATGCGGTGATACCGATGCTGCCGCTGCCCTTTTCACGCTCGAAGCGCTATCGCATGGATGCACTCACCCGATGCTATGAAATTGAGAGCGAGCGGAAGGCCTGGTAAAAGTTAGCCGGTGTCTCTGTTATGCGTTTTCATGAGTTGCGATCAAAGTCACGACATCACTGGTATGGATCTGTATAGATTCCTAACCCTTTTGTGTCCCGTTGCTAGACAGCCATTCTGTCTTGGACTGGTGTCGCAATCGCCATCCGATGTAACATCCAGTGACGCTGTCGTTGAATTAGCGCATGGTTCATAAGCATAGTGACCTACGCACAGGAACGCTCCGTAAGTGAGGTAGATAATGGCATTTGACGCCTGTGTCGATGGAATACCCATGATTGCAGTTTTCCTTCAGAAGGTTCTTAAAGAGAAAATGTTGGGGGTTCGCGCACTTAAGAGTGGGAGGTTGACAGAGAGCTGTGTGGTTCGCCAGGCCTATGCTTTTTTTTCTCCCCGCGCCTTGCCGTTAGATCGCTAGTGCGTGAACGGGAAGCTTTCCTGCGGCCTTGCAAAGGCTTCCAGCATGACATTTATCTCTGCATTTAGTAACCCGTGGGGTGTTTGTGGCGCATCTTCCGTGAATATTTCCGTCTAGATGCAGGCTCGCGTACGCTATCTTGCTTGGCCGCTGAGCATTAGGGCTTCTCGAGTTCTCGAGCGATTCAGACCATCCTGACTCGGGGCTAAACGGCTGCACAGGTGTCGCTGACTGCAGACAACGAGTGCAAGACGTTTCCAATCGTAGCGGGAAAACTTCTGAGAATTATTCCTGAAAAATATGAACATGCTTTCTGATGAGCAACAATAATAGAGCAGAAGACTCGGCCTCATCTCATCCTACACAATCTCGAACACGATAACCTTCTTCCAAACTAAGTAGAGTGCATCAAGCTTCAACCACTTCGCCCCAGGCCGTTCCCCCAGGCCGTTATTCATATCTCGTGACTGTCGTGTGACCCCCCACCAATCGAATATACAGGCGCATGGAGAAGGGTATTGAATATCAATGAAGAAAGTCGGTTGAGGAACCACGTCTACCACGCATGGCGGTCCCAGTTCGGATCTGTAGCCGTCAGCCTTGCATCTCTATGCTGTACCAGAGCAGCCACTGACCTTGTACAAACGCTGCGAGCACCTTGCTTCCTGTCTGCAGCAGCGGGTGTCCCACGACAATCTGCAGGAACCGCTGCAGGCCTTCCCTCCGATGCTCTATCACATCATCTGAAAACCGGTTCGTGAGGACCTTGCCTGGCAGTGGCGGTATTGTGACACGTGCCGACTCGCGTTCTAATATGTCGCGGAAAGCTTCGAACTCGCTGTACCGGCGGCGCACGGAGGAGGACTTGAGCTTGAATGCCGGGATGTTTGTGCGCATCACGATCTCGTAGGTGGTGTACATGCCCCGGCCGACGCCATGGGTCATCGGGTTGCGAACCTGTGCAATGAAGTGAGCTTTGGGAGAGGCTTTCAGGGGCGGATGCGGGGTACCTCGATTTCGAGAAAGTTCTCAGGAGGGCCGTAGAGCTCCTCGAAGGACTGCTGGCGTGCGTCTGGCAAGGACTGCATCTTGACGTTAGTTGTCAGTAGCGGGTTGACAGATGTTGCGTCTGCGCGAAGGAGTTAACGGTGCCCTGGTGGGGCTAGGTCCCGATGTCAGTCAAACGCAGCATTACGTAACACTTAGGCCGAGGGAGGCGACAACATGCCTTGCTCCCAATCATTTTTCACATTTTGCCCTGTTTGCTCCTGGGAAGCCACTCTATTTATCTCACAACCAAATTCGTTCACTACTAAAATTTGGCCATTCCTTTTGCATTGAAGATGCAATGTCTCTCTCCACTACAATGCTTTCGTTGTCATTTAAACAGCCACTCAGTTTCATAAAGAGGACAAGAGAGTATACGTGCTTGTACTTGGTACTACTTTATCAGGGAGGAGGCCTCTTCTATTGCGTGCTGAGATAGTTCACAAGTTGCTGAGATGAGGTAGGTATTGGAAAATCATTAAATCATTTCATTTTACTATAGTACACAATTATGCTATGTTCCATCCAATCATTAAACCATGCATATGGAGCTATATGAATGACACACAGCCAGGTACCGAACCAGGGACCCATCACTGTCCTCGGGATATCATTTGCAACTTCTAGTTGCTGTAGGTCTTGTTGCCGCCGTAGGTCTTGCTTCCATCGAGGTCAGCATCCACACGAGGATCCACCTTGTTCAAGAGATCAGATTTGTGAGGACCTGCAGTGTTCGCAGCAGGGCCAGGAAGGTGAGATCCTGTCAAGCCTCCGTTCGTTCCATGAGTTCCGTGTGTGCCGGAGTGCGTGGTATTGCCTGTCAATCCTCCACCAGTGTGGCCGGTGTGAGTGTTACCAGTCAATCCTCCCCCAGTGGTGTTGCCGTAGCCTCCAACATGGTCAGAGTCTACGCGGGGATCTGCCTTGTTGGCGAGACGAGAATCATGGGGACCCGTGGGGTCAGAGCCGTAGTTGTTACCCGTCAAGCCACCGCCAGTGTGGCCGGAATGAGTGTTGCCGGTCAATCCTCCGCCAGTGTGACCGGTGTGAGTATTGCCAGTCAATCCTCCACCAGTGTGGCCGGTGTGAGTATTGCCAGTCAATCCTCCACCAGTGTGGCCGGTATGAGTGTTGCCAGTCAATCCTCCCCCAGTGGTGTTGCCGTAGCCTCCAACATGGTCAGAGTCTACGCGGGGATCTGCCTTGTTGGCGAGACGAGAATCATGGGGGCCAGTGGGGTCAGAGCCGTAGGTGTTGTGGCCTTGGTGGGTGGTGTTGCTAGTCAAACCACCAGTGTGACCGCCAGCTGAAGCTGTATTGCCATAGTCGCCAACTTGGGTTGAGTCGACGCGCGGATCGAGCTTGTTGGCGATTTTTGAGTCGTGGGGGCCCGTGGGGTCGGAACCATACGTGTTGCTGTGTCCGGTGTGGGTGTTGCCAGTCAAACCTCCACCGTGGGTATTGGCTGTAGATCCAGTCAATCCTCCGGTGTGGCCTGTCTGACCGACATGAGTGGGGTTGCCCCTGAGCTCCTCGCCGGTATAGCTAGTGTGAGTACCGCTATTGCCAGTCACGCCATGTGTTCCCGTCGCGCCGGTATGCGTGCCAGTGTGAGTACCAGTGTGAGTACCGGCGTGAGTGCCAGCGTGAGTGCCAGTAGCAGTGTTATCGGTAGTGTGGTCGGTCTTGTGGAGGACTTGCTCAACCTTTGCCTTGATCTTCTCCATAGTTGCTGATGTAGAGAGTTGGATTTGGTTGGCAAGAAGAAGCTTGTTGGAATTCGAAGGTTGGAGTTTGGAGTCGAAGTTTGAAGTTTGAGGGTTGAAGTGAGATGGTTTGATGCTGGAAAGAATGGTTTAACTGGTACCTCTTATACCTCCCAGTCCTTTCCCTAGCTACGTCATAGCAACTAAGGGAGCCTCCCACATCGTGTTTCGGGCAGCATCATGTCGTGAAACTCTTTTCTTTCCTCCCTTGGATACGCAAACGCTAGTGGAACAAGCACGCAGATGCAAACAGGCCTTGCAAAATCATTCTGTCGTCATGGCTTCCGACCAAACCCAATCCACCAAGCTTCTTTCGGGCTCCGTGTGAACATCTCTTTGTCTGGGCCGCCACAGCAAATTGCGCAAGACGTGAGAGATGCTTGGATGTTTCGATGGTGCGCCACAGATCGTGCTCGGCTCCCCAGGCGGACTAGTGCGTGGCCATACACGGTTTAGCTCCCGTCCTTTGTCCATTCTGGAAGAAGCCGTGGCCGTGCACGTGGCTGATGCTGCGTCATTGATGCGGGGTTTGCCACGAGTTGGATGGGCGCAGCATGAGCGCTTGAACCTAAGTTGGAAGCGTGCCCTGTTTTGCATCGGACTGAACCGCTGCGTGCCGGAGACTGCATCGCGCCGTCCAAGCCAGTGGGTGTGTTGCCTTTTGCTGCATCACCTGGCCTTCGGCAAGCGGCCCCACCATCCAGCGACCAACGACATGGGGAGTCATGACGCGTTGCGGGCAGCAATCTAAAGTATCCACAACAACGCGAGCATGCAGAAACCGTGGCTGAGAAGGTGAGGGATGTCATTGATACGATGGTGGCTGCGATTTCGGAGGCCAGCGGTATGGCAATTGAGCGAGAAGGCGCCGTGTTTTCTGGTCATGCGGGAAGTCATGGAATCTGTAGGAACAGTAGCGTAGCTTAGAGCCCACTTTGGAGGTTACCACTTCGACGTCTGTTGTTAAGAAATGTCCTACCGTATGTATTGAATAAACGGAGAGATGCACTCACAAAAATGAAGAGTGATGATTGGTGACGTCACAGAAAAAAACAAAAACAACAAAGGCCAAATTCTCAGAGGGAAACTCCCCTCTGCCACCCAACTCCTAGCATAGAACCACTTATCATTCGTTCATACCTCACCAAAGCGTTGCGAAATGGCAGACCAAATCAAAGAGGTCGCGGTGGAAGAGTTCGAGCAGGCGAGGACCCTGGCTAGCGATGCGGTCCGCTCAGGCGCCTACCTGTACCCAATCAAGGTGTCTATTTACCACCTCTTTTTTGAGGAGTGTGGAATATACTCACTTTTTTCTTAGGGCATCGCATACTTCTTCACTCACCGCAGCTTATGGCGACCTCTGGCAGAGAAGCTAGTACCTACACTCTCTCTCGGGCTGGGCGTGACGGCCTTCATGTTTGCTGTCACCTACGTCCCCCAAGCAGCAGTTCTCACCATTTTCAATGGCCCACTCGCCGTCTTCACAACCATCCTCCTCGTTCTCAGCGAGAGCTCGACTATCTTCTCGGTCCTGAGCAAGAACTTCCTCATCGACGACGCACTCATCGACACCTTCGATGGCACTCTCCTCTCTCGAAACCTTACCTCGCTTGTGTCCACAGAGCGCCAAATCAAACCTGGCAGCGACTCAATCGCTAAGCTTGGCAAGATCATCAGCAAGCCTTTCGCCCGTTTCACCCCAAAAGCCCTGATCCGGTACTTCATATATCTTCCTCTCAACTTCATTCCCGTCGTCGGAACGGTCCTCTTTGTCATTCTTCAGGGTCGCAAGTTTGGTCCAACAGCGCACGCTCGATACTTCCAGCTGAAGCACATGAGCAAGAGCCAAAAGGAGGATTTCATCGAGAAGAGGAAGTCTGCATACACCAGGTGAGCACATTGCGGGTTATAACGCGCCACTTTGATTGATGCAGAGACTGACGTTTACCAGCTTCGGCGTTCCAGCTGTCCTTCTCGAGCTCGTTCCCGTTGCGGGCATATTCTTTGCGTTCACGAATACTGTAGGCGCTGCACTTTGGGCTGCAGATATGGAACAGAAGAACACTACAGATGGAGAAAGCACCACCGCGCCTAATCTGCGCAACCAAGCAGAGCTGGCGAAGAAGGCAGAGTAGTGAGGAGAAGCTCACCCCTCACTCTCAAGCTTCATTCATTTCGCCTTACGCTAACTGACGTGTTGGCAAGCCAGCTTGCTAACTATGTTCGGGTTGGACTAGATGGCAAGTTTCGGTATTCATGGAAGTCGGAGTATATAATGGGTACTCAGAATGGTGACGGTTTTGTTGATGGCGTTGCTGGGAATTGATGGATGGGTGGCATGGCGCAGCAATATATCCCTCTACATTCAACCTGAGCTCAATCTGGGCTTCTAATCGCTCCGCTCTCTCTGCCATCTAATGTCGAAAGAGCATGTGATTCTGGCAGTCGAGGGCTAATCTTCAAGGTCTCACAATTGGGACAGAGGCATTGCACCCCTATTGTCTTGGCAGTGTCGTCACTTGCCTGCATTTCACATTGATATCATACATACATTATTCCCACCAAATTTTCCGTACAACACAGTATCTACTAATGTACACAATAGAAGAGAAGTTGAGTGGGTATTAACAGCGTTGAGTCCAGCCACCCTCCCCCAGAAAACGCCATGTCTATGCACACACACACACTACAACGCCGCGAGGCAAACAATGAGACTACGTATTGCTGCTCGTCCCGAACAGTTTCAGCACTCCTTCATAGGTACCGAACATGATGGCAGCACTGGGGACGACACGCAGCATGTGGGGCACCAATCCACCGTATAAGGCTGCCATGCCTTCTTCCTTCCAGATGAGGCGGAAACATTGGGCTAGTCCGGTGTATTTGATGTGGCCGTTTTCCATGGGGGCTTGCCGTAGGCGGGTGCGTACGACCTGGGATAGGTAATTAGTATACGTTTCAAATGATGCTCAATCTTCTGGGGAGAATTGGATATACCTCGTGCGGGTACGTAATCAATGCGGCAATGAACTTGGCCGCCCCAGCAGCAGAAACTTTGCCAGTCCACGCAACCGTATAGTCCCACGCCGTCAGCTCCTTCCCACTGTTGGTAACTCTCTCTTCCCGCTTCGCTAGAGATATCTTCATCTGCTCGTACAGCATCCACTGTAACGTGCTCTCGGTCACGCCGAGGTAACTTGCGCTCAGTCCGCGATACAGACCAGGGATACCCTCCTTCCTAAGCGTCTGCATCGTGCAGTCCAGTGCGTTCCGATATTGCCGCTCTCTCCCATCCATGTGCGTGTTTTTGTCTAACTGCAGCCGTGTTTTGACTAGCCAGATGGGATTCGTTGCTGTTCCTGTCACGATGCCGGCGCAGGCGGCCGCACATAGGTGCACCCATGCCGCTTCCTGGCCGTTGTTGAAGTAGTTGCTCAGTATCCTCTTTCCGTTGCCATATGCGTAGAAATTAATGGCTCGAGCTGGCACCACGCCGATGAGATTTGGCCCCAGGCCCTTGAACAAGGCCCTCCAGCCCTCCACCTTGGGCACCTGCCAGAGTATCTCGCCGGTTTCGCGAATGTGAAGTAGGGAGCTTCGCGCCAGAGACATGGTTTCGATGGGAGGGAGCCCCCGCGCTGTGCGGGCGGCAACGAGATGGTGCTGGTAATATGTGGATTGGAGTCGGGTTTTGAGAACGTCCAGTGGGGCGGTCAGCGTCGCAGAGGCCATGCCACCTAGACTACGCTTGTCAGTTCCTGCAGGCAGATAATTGACAGTATGAAACTGTCAAGAGGAGGGAGTCTCACCCTCCAGCAACAAAATGCGCCCATGACTTGGCCACGGACGCGCCCACTGCTACTACCGGGGTGCCATCAGGCTGCTTTGGAGGCAACACATCGCCGGTCTCGCGAGACTGCGGAAGTATCGTTTGCTTGACCTGTGAGCTGTTTTTTTGAATCTCCCGAGGATGTGCGGCGTGTTCGAAGGTCATCTATGGGACTCGCGGTGGTAAGGCCAAGGAACGCTACACTGGCAGCGCAACGACGAGGTGAATGCTGAAGCCGGGGCGTATGTTGGTTGTTAGACAGGTGTAGATAGTGTACGCGAGTGTACGGGGGGGTAAAGCTAGGCGAGTGGAAGGCGGAGAAGAGGGAGCTTGCCGAAGAGGTAGCATGGTGAAATTTGGTGCTGCCTCTCCCCAAAGCAGTCTAGCCGATAATTCATGCGACCGCGGCTCTCCCGCGGCGTTTCGTCATTCTGACGGACCAGCCATGCCATGTCCTCTAGAAAGCCATTGCTGAGCATTTTCCCTGCTGCGCGCCGCAATGCACCCGTCTACGCGCTGTCTTGCGCCTGGCTTCTTCAAGCGGAGCCTGGATGAGTTCAAGCGCCTCTCCGTTTTCGGTACGCCGCTTCTTCCGCTCGCTTCTTCCGCTGACCTTCTGCAGCACTGAAGCTCGAGGGTTTGACGTCTCCCACCAAGGCCTTTCCGCTCATCCTCTTCGACACCCCCGACGACCTCACCAAATGCAAGCGCATGAGCGACAAAGACATTGGGGGATTCTCCACGGCGAATCTCGATTTCCACCCTGCGTCCCCGCCTGAGCCAGCACACGCCCGCTTCCACGGAAATATCTCGATTGAACTGCCAAAGGACCAGCCACACATCCAAAGGACGGGATATGCAGCATGGCGGACGCTCGACCGCGGCTTCACAATATTCGGAAAGTCGCTCTGGGACGTGTCGACGTACACGTTCCTGGCCATTCAATTCAAGTCAGACGGCCGTAAATACTTCGTCAACGTGCAGACAGAGTCCATCGTGCCGACCGACATCCACCAGCACCGGCTGTACTCCAAAACCCCCGGCGAGTGGGAGACCATTTTGATCAAATGGAATGACTTTGTGCGGACGAACCATGGCCAGGTAGTCGAGCCGCAGCGCGAGATGTTGACGCAGAAGGTGCGCACCGTGGGCATTGGTCTTATTGACAGGATCCCGGGGCCATACGATCTTAGTATCAGCCGCATGTGGGCAACAAATTGTGGGCGCGACGACGACATATTGCGCAATGTGAAGGGAGCCATCAGCGGCCTTCCCATTTCCTTGTCGGGTCAGGGTCAGTTCAACAAGCCGGGTAGCAAGCCAGAGCCGCCGAAGAAGGAACTGCTTGAAGAAGTGCCGCAGTAGTTTGCAGTAGAACGAAGATAATTTACAGTAGCAGCTTCTTTGATGCACTGGCTTAGTAGTTCAACAACAAAGTAGACACGACCAGCCTGATGCAACTTCAATGCCACGCGTCAATTTTGCGTTGTCATCTCGAACTAACACGTCTTTGATGGCCTGAAGCACAAATGTATATATATACCCGTGCGCAAGCGGGTATTTCCATACAAGGCGAGCATCACATGACTTCGCGCGCTAGCACCACAAGTCGCGACTGCTATTCTTGCTCCCACAGCCAAACAACAGTCTCGCATTTATGATATTTGCACCTCCGATTCAAAAGCTGAAAGTTCAAATGCCGACCTCCCCATCACACACAGAAATACCAGAATGAACATGGAACGTTAGTTAAATATCCGTGTTCAGCCACAACTCGCGCACTCCAGACCAGGCCTGGCTCGGTCTCTTCCACAATGGCTTTGCCTCGATACCTCACTGCCCAAAAGATCAGCCTTCTTGTGCTAGTCAATCTCTATTGCAACTCGGTTCTGCCTTCTAGCGCCACGATGCCCGTTCTTTCATTCATTCTCTCGCACAGTGTTTCTCCGGTTCCGTCTAATGCTCGCCCACGCCCTTCTCCAGGCTATCAAGATGCCTCGTTCTCTATTGAAGCGTTTGAGCATGCTCTCCAGAACCATGCTTCGAGTATGCCAGGCCGAACGCTTTTGGATGTGTTCCTTAAGCACATGTGGGAGATGAACTCGTTCGATGCGCTGCACAAACTCTTTGACAACATCGGCGACTTGCTACTCAAGACGAGGGAGGATGGAAGTCAGGATCTTTCGGCAGGAGAGATGCAAGATCGAGTTCTGCTGTCTAAAACTTCTCCTCTTGGGGTCTTTGTCAGGAGGGCGCGTCTGGAATTCACCAGACTACAATTTGACGATACCATGAAGCTCTGGTCAACATTCATTGCCTACCGAGCTCCCACCGCTCAGTGGACCAAGCGGCTAGCCGGTCTCGCTTCCTCTGGGGCTGATATAATTGCTGCTGATATGGGACTACGGCCAGGGGATGCTCTGTATGAGGTTGCATATGGTCACCTTGCTCAAGAGGAGGAGAACGGGACAGAGATTAGTATTGATGATTTCGATCGTTTGCTGGAATTTCAGCTCGATAAATTGCAACGTGAGTTCCCCTTCAGCAGAGCTTCGTTGCTTTTCTCTAACCGTGTACAGAACTTGGCTGCCGTGTCCCCGATGATATGAGAATTCAACTTGGAAAGATGCTCGGCTCATCTGGCGTTATTTTACGTCAATTACATCTTGTGAAATTCTTCGATGCCTGGAGAGCGGGCGACTACACTTCCGCCTTCGATAACCTACACCGATACTACGACTATGCGATGCAAACACGGGAGAAAATTCATTACCAGTATGCTCTTCTTCACATGGCAATACTACAGGCAGACTTTGGCTGTTTTGGTGAAGCCATTGCTGCCATCAACGAAACAATTGCCACCGCTAGAGAAAACCAGGATATGACATGTCTAAACTTCAGCCTCAGTTGGTTGAATCACATGAGCAAAGCGTATCCGAAGCAGATGAAAGGTGCTGGATACATGGGCATGCTGGGCTCCGAGCGGGATGGACTTACCTTCTTAAAGGCAAAAGCAAAGGAATCTAAGATGTACAATCTTCTCAGTGCGACCCTGTTGAGTGAGGCAAAGCTATGTCTGGGGACAGTAAGTGTCCCTTACTCCTAGTCAAGAGTGGAGCACTAAGTTTTTTTAGGGCGAATCCATTCCCCGAGCTTTTGAGTACATGTACCAAGGCTCTCATCTGAATATCAAGGAGAACATCAACAACTACGGCAGCCAAATGCTCCTGCTATCCACGATCTACTCTCGCCTTGGTATAACGCATCTATCGAATGTACATAGCGAACTACTTTTGCATTGCTATCAACGAGGATGTCCGATTGATGAGCGGATTAGAGCAATTTGCCGATGCGCCCTGAGCGTAAGACTCCCTTCATGTGCTTATTCTACGTCTATGCTGACCCTATATGAAGGCCACACGCTTCGGTCGTTATGATGAAGGACTCCATCTCCTGGAAACGATCAGTGGTTCCGCCCATCGATCTCTCAAGTTCCATCAATACTTATTCCACTGCACAGGCCTTGTCAAGCTGAGGCGAGCTATCTGCCGGTATGTGATTCTCTGCGTGGTGAGCTTCTCGTCATGACAGGCTAATTTGCTTAGGACCGATTGGGCAGCCTGCGAGAGCCTCCTTTCTTCTCTTAGACCAGATTCCTCGACCGATCCAGAGATATCATTCTTACTCTCAGAAGCACACATCGAATACCTGATTGAGCGGGGATACTATACCGACGCATTTAGCGCCATCGAAAGCCTTTCCGTATTACTGAAGGAAGAAGGTAGCGATATCCTCCAGCGCATCTCAATGCTCCTTGCTAAGGCAGAGCTATTTGGGAAGGCCGGGAAGCCTGAGAGGGGTTTCAGCATTGCCTTGCGAGCTGCGAGTGTATCGTTCAAGGCGCGATTGATGCCTTGTCTGTGGTCGGCCGTGGGAGTCCTCGCTAATATACTGAATTCGATCAAAGAGTTCGAAGCTGCAGCGAGATTGTTGCACGCTGTTATACCTCAGGTCCGTACTTTCTATAGTCTACATCTTTTAATGTACCATTCCATCACGACGTTTGCTGACAATATCCAGTCTTTAGAGAACACAGATCATCTCTTGACCGGCACACTCTATTCTCATATTGGCGACTCCTACGTAGGACTTGCTGGTTTGGAGGACGCATCAACTTCCCATGGGGCTCGACTCAGAGCAACGAACATGAGTCGGGCTGAGTTGTACATTGACAGAGCTCGCGAATGTAAGTCCTCACTCATGTCACTCCAATCAGTACCCGTTCCCGTCGTATCTCTCCAAGTGGACATAGGACTTGCCAATAAAGCCAAGCTGACTTTGCAACCATTAGGCTACAAGAGGATCGAGAGTATCGACGGCGAGTGCGAGCAGTTGATGAAGAAGGCCATCATAGCGAAGTTACGCGGTGACGAGAAGTTGGCGGAAGAGTGGGCACAGAACCATGCAAGAGTCTGGAAGGAAGGCATGGAAAGGATCATGAGTAGCAAGGAATCAAAGTGAGGGCCGGCGATGAAGCATTGGGGTTTCCTAAGTTGTTTGTGGAGTAGGTATGAGGAAAGTCGATGGGGAATTCGCCTTCTCCAGTGAGGTACTGTTTGCGTCAGAGTAATAGCAGGTGTGCGTTCCAGCTATGCTCCCTGTTCTCAAGGACGGGATGTAAGCCGTCGCGGCTGAAACAGCAATATCATGGTCACGGCATGCAAGATTTGACTTATTTGCGAGCTCACAAAAGAAATGGTATTGCAAATTTCCTCGTCAGACTATGTACAGTATCGCTTGCGCTGAACTGATGGCGTTCTAATCAGTGTTCTTGGTGTGGACGTGTCGACCGGATCCGAAGCTTCTGCATGTAGGAGTCTAATCGTCCTTCTTGTGGAAGTTGACCTTGTCGTTCCAGAAAGCGGTCTAGTGGTGGCAGTCAGCAAGACGCTCTCAGGATCGGACAGTGCATAGAGCAGGGTTTCAAGAAAAGGAAAGACTCGCCTTGTCTCCATCACCCCACCAGAAGTTCTTGGTACGGATGTTCTGATACGAGTACTCTGGCCTCTCCGAGCGGGGATTGACGTGCTCCTCGTGAGCCTGGTGCTCCCAATGGGCGTTCCACCTCATATAGGCATTGATGCCGCCAAGGCCAAGGCAGGGTATGGCGACGCTGCCGGCGTTGTTAGGGTCTTATCATATGCCGGCAAAGGCTAAAGGGTCCTTACTACACGGTGAGCTTGCGCCAGAGTTCTCCGCTCTCGGCAGCATGCTCGTTCATGCGGGCACGCTCGCGGTTGAACTCATTGTCCTCGGCGCCGTAGAACCGCTTGGACGACTCGGAGCTGTACGGACGGCGGCGCAAAGGAGCGCGGGCTCGGAGCGCCTGGCGCGGCGTGGCGCGGGCGAGGACACGCGGGGCGAGCATCGCGGCGGCGGATGAGTTCGTGAGGTGGTGGAGGGCGCAATTGGGCGGTTGATGGGCGGGTTGGTCGGCAGAGAGGAGGAGGAGGAGGAGGTGAGGTTGCGAGCTTGACGGAAGCGGGCCGTGGTGGTGCGATGTCAATGCATGAGCCAGCCGCTTGGCAAGTTTGCAGTGTTTGGCCACACACTGCTGAAACGTGACGTCGCGCCTTCTGCAGACGTCTGCTTGTCGCGCTCAGAGTCGCAGCGACCCACGGCCTGCTTTCGGCGTGTTTTTAGGGCAGGTAGAAGGGATGAGATTCTACCATCGCGAGCAATGGTCCGAATCACGACGTGGAATGTCAACGGCATCCGCAATCCGTTTGGCTACCAGCCATGGCGCGCCACCCGCTCTTTCAATGCCATGTTTGATATCCTCGAAGCCGACATCGTTATCATGCAGGAACTGAAGATACAGAGAAAAGATTTGCGCGATGACATGGTGCTGGTTCCTGGGTGGGACTGCTTCTTCAGCCTGCCCAAGCACAAGAAGGGTAACCTCACTTCTCGTTAGGTAACGCCATAGCACGTGCTGACCTCGCCGTTCAGGATACTCGGGCGTTGGCATATATACACGTCAGTCAGTTTGCGCGCCCATCCGCGCCGAAGAAGGCCTTCTAGGAGTGCTGTGTCCGCCAGGCTCGTCGACGCCCTATCGAGATCTTCCAGACGATGCCTGTATTGGAGGCTACCCTTCTGTTACCCAAATTGCTGACCTGGGCGTTGATCCCGCATCTCTCGACGCCGAGGGCCGGTGCGTTGTTATCGAGTTCCCAGCTTTCGTGCTCTTCGGCGTCTACAGTCCCGCAAACAGCAATGGACTCCGGGACGACTTCCGCTATGGCTTCATCGGCGCTCTCGACACCCGCATCCGCAATCTCCACAAGATGGGAAAGAACGTCATTCTTACAGGGGATTTGAACGTTTCTAGAGAAGAGATCGACACCGCCAAAGCCGAGGAACACATGGCCAAAGAAGGCATCACCCGCGAGGACTACTACAATGCGCCAAACCGACGAGTCTTCAACCAGCTCCTTGCAAATGGGAAAGTCCCGGGTGAGCGCGACGAGGGGAGGGAGAAGCCCGTGCTTTGGGATCTGTGTCGAGAGTTCCATCCAAACCGAGAAGGCATGTTCACGCATTGGGAGCAGAAGATTAATGCGCGCCCGGCGAACTTCGGCTCGAGAATTGATTATGTGCTTTGCTCTATCGAGATGAAGGACTGGTTTTCCGACTCCAACATTCAGGAAGGGCTTGCAGGCTCTGATCATTGTCCGGTATTTGCGTCGACAAGGGACTTGGTAGACTGGCACGGCGTCTCAACTCACATCCTCGACATCATGAATCCGAAAGGAATGTTCGAAAGCGGGAAAAGACTGCGGGACTTCAATCCTGCTAAAGACCTCCTCCCGTTTTCTGGGAAGCTCCTACCAGAGTTTGACAGGCGCAGGAGTATTAAGGACATGTTCGCGAGGAGTGCTGCACCATCAGGAAAGAAGGAAACCCCGGAAGCCTCTCCGACTAAACAGGCCGACATCCAATCCTCCCAAAATGCCAGCGAGGAGGTGGAAACACCTGTCCAAACGAGTCAGACGGTCAGCATTAACACAAAGCCTGTTGTATCCGTCAGCCCTCTGAACTCTCCCATAAAACGTCGACAAGCCGGAGCGGCTGCCAGCAAACCCATCAAGCGGACCAAATCCAGCTTCGGGTCTTCAAGCTCTCAGTCTCAGCCAAAGGGACAGCAATCCCTCCGGGGATTCTTTGCCCCCAAATCAACAGAGCCCAAATCAGAGAGCACCTCAGAAGCCAGCTCACAAGCGGCAGATGCGATTCCCAACGCCCGCTCCCCACCGCCCATATCCGATGACCCCCTCCCCCCCTTCACCGAACCGTTCATCGACCCCGAAGCCTCCAAAGAGTCGTGGATGAAGCTTTTCTCCAAGAAACCGCCTCCGCGCTGTGAAGACCACAGCGAACCTTGCATAACCCTAACGACGAAGAAGCCCGGTGTTAATTGTGGGCGGCAGTTCTGGATATGTCCGAGGTATGTGTTCGATTGTCTGAGAGAAAAAACCTTTGTGCGGTTACTGATTTTGTGTGACAGGCCGATAGGACCCACGGGGCAGAAGGAGAAGGGTACGCAGTGGCGGTGCGGGACGTTTATTTGGGCGAGCGATTGGAATGCTCCAGGAGCGCAATAGGAGGATATGGAGAGGGTGTGGAGTTGCAACACTTGGAGGATACTGAGTATGCCGTAAAGATACTAAACATGCTGTAAACGCATTGAAGAAACCGCGGCTGGGCCGACGAGGCTATGGGCGCCTCCCTAAGATATGATGTGCATATATTTGACTCGATACCGTAATATTTCATACCCCCGCAGGTCTTTCCTTCATAGTGGTGCCCGCGACCTCCTTCTCCATTCACATAGCCTCGCAGACAAGAACCTCGTCCTCGTGATATTTTCACGCCATCCAGAAAAATGGTCTCATCCCAGACTGTGATGGTTACTGTGACAACATGTCAGTCAACACGCACGAACATTACGGTTGGCATTGCGGTTGCGCACGGTGCGCAAATAGTACGGGGTTATTTGTAAGTGTATCGTGCTGGGTGATGTGCCCGATGGGGTTGGGGTTGCGCGGGGGTGCTAGGTAATTGGTCTCGAAGATGGGGGAGAGAGCGGTGGTCGGGACGCAGGAGTAGAGATGACGGGGGCGAGAGTGGAGATGGTCGGAGATAGAGGGAGCGCTATCGTCGGTCTTATCGAAGGGGTGGTGGCTGTGGATGCTCGGGGTTCAGTGGTGTATACATCAGAGATAGATGGACAAGTCAGTCACACAGCAGTACGATAGATCGCCGCCCTCAAGGCGAGTAAGTAGATCACATTCACCACAACGTCACGCTAACCAAAGCACAAAGAAGATGTTGTTGTTTAGTGAAGTCGATTATCTACATGACTCCCTCAAAGGTACATGCCATCCATCCACGAATTAACACCCGAGAGTGCGGTCTGTCATAGCAAGGTAAAGAAAAAAAAAGGAAATCCACCCACACATAATTCATTGATGATAGCCAGTTCCATTCAGAGGAGGCACAGTACCGGCCCACGAAGATGCCAGAGAAGAGTGAAGTGAAGTAAAGAAAAGGAGAGACTCTGTATCCCAATCCCAATGCATGTGTCAATTGGAAGAAAAGAAAAGAAAAACCCCATAACCATATGTCTGTGTGCCTGGATTGAGTCGAAAAAGGAGAAGTGAAGTCGATTAAACGCCGTGTGCATGCATAGTGTTGAGTAAAGGTCCTACCGGGGAGTAAAAAGTCGTCAGAGGGGGGAACCCGATAGTAGGGGGTATAGTGTGCGCCAGCCAGTGAGTGGCAGAACATGATTGATCGGTCGTGATGCTGGACAAAGAAAATGTGTATGTGCAGAAAGGGAGCACAAGCAAGCCGCGACGGAAGTGGACGCCTCTAGGAGAAGAATCTGCAAGGAGAACCGAATCCTAGGAAAGAAAAAGGCTCCAGACTGCCGTGGTGAATGCATGCCGTATGGGGCTCCGAGTTGGGCAGAACATAAAGACATCGAGGGTCGCAAAAGATCATCGATTGGGACCGGAGCCCAGAGCGAAAGATGATGTGTGGGACCGAAAAAGGTTGATCGAGAGTGAGCTGAAAGAGATGTGAGGAGATGTAACACCGATTGCACCGACATGGTGGACATGGCGGAATATAGGTGAGAGCGGACTTGCGAGGCGGTCAGAAAATGTTGCCAAAGAAGGAAGGGAGAGTTGCATCCTCGTCTGCACCGGTACGGAAAGCAAGCGCCCCATTGCTGTTGAGCTCTGAACTCAATTCGGTTCCAAACTCAGCTTCGAGGCGACGATGTCGAAGCGACTCTGCTCCATGAGGGCCATCATATCGGAACTCCATTCTCGAAGGGTCATAGACCTCAGCGAAGAGAGTAGCATCACCGGGGAGTATATTGGTGATGTCGGCAAAGGCGGTGCTCAAGGTCGCTTCAGCGGTCGTGCTGGAGTTAGATGTCAACATCACAGTATCCGGGAAGGCATTGAAGTCGAAGACTTCTGGCGTCGTGGCGGCCGCAGCAGCGGCAGCGGCAGCGGCAGCGGCAGCGGCAGCTTGTGTTGCCTTTCGTGACTGTCGCTTCTTCTTCTGACCCGGCTTGCGTGGACTATACTTATAATCGGGGAACATGCGCTGGTGCTCCTCTTTCGCAAGCTTAGCCTCTATCTGCCAGTGTTCTTTCTCTGCACGAGACAAGTCCTTCCAGGTCCTAGAGCAGATCGTGGCTGTGAACAGTCAGAACGGTACAGACAGATACAGAACGCAAATGAGAAGAGGGTGAAGCTTACATATCTCCTGAACAGAGAGGTCCGGGTGACTCTTCTTTAGTTGCTTGTGCGTCGAGTCTCGATATAACATCCAACAGTTCATGGGACGTGGCGGCTTCTTCTGTCCGGTGGCGTCGGCGCTCGTCGTGGTGGTGGTTTCCTGAAGCGTGTTGGGCGAGAATGTCTCAGTGTCGAACTGCATTGGGAGCGAAAGTTGTGGTTCTTTCACTTCTGGTATGTGGATATGCAGAAGGTGGTTGGCGGGCTCACGCTCAATCCGGACGAGCTGTCCCAAGCTCAGGCTCAACTGATGCTCGAGAAACTTCATAGCTGTCTCGTTGATAGCTGCTTGAATATTTGCCTCAACGTACGCACTGCGATTGCCATCGGCCACCTCATTGGTGAGTACAGTAAGTACAAAGGCGACAGCGAGAGGTGTGTCCATGTTAGTCGACGAAATGTTGAAAGTGTCGAAGTTCATTGTTGTGCAAGAGTGGTAGAAGCTGATTGCGTGTGATGTTGCAAAAGAGTATCTGACGAAGTGGCGCGGAGAGTATGAGATTGGTGTTGAGAAGAAGGAGCTGGAGGGTGAGAGACGACTTTTATGGGTGACGCCAAGGCCTCTACTGGAGAAGGTCAGTGCATTCACTGTTGGTCAGTGCTTTCACATTCACCCACTTGTCTTCCGCCTTCCACCTGTTGTCTGGAAATTGAGTATCTCAATGGAGCTCTATAATAAAAATTGGGTGCGTGTTTAGTAGAGAGTGTGACAGCATTAAACATTCTAAATACTTACCTAAATTAAGATTCAACTTCACCTAAGGAATGTAGAATCGAGTTCCGCATGAGCCTCTTCACCCCGAGAAGGTAACCACGCTCTTTTGATTGCTAAACCTTGACTAGGATCGCTACGTGGCTTGTTAGCAATCTAACTCAGTAAGAAGTAGCAGTACTTACTCGGGCTTACTGATAGGCGAAAGACAGCATCTCGCGTGCCAAACGATACGGTGTGCCTGAAATTTGCACCTAGAATTTCTCAATCGGGGTACGGCTTCTATGAAATGGTCTTATTGAGTGTGGCGGTTTGCACTTGAATCGCTGGTGTAACAGTTATATCGTGACGTGAAAGATGACACTCCTGTCCTTCTTTATCATGAAAGGGATCTGGACAGAATGAACATAACCGAGGAAAAGAGAAGCTGGGAGTGTTGAGGGTATATAAAGGGGGTCGGGACAGATACGGCTTTGTCTTAGTTTGAAATAAGACAAAGACTAGCAATTTACGCCACCGAGGAAAGAGTGCGAACATCAGGCTCTCGAACTAGAGACGAAAATGCTCTCAGGCCTGCACAACGTGGAAGTAGGTTGCTTGTGCTAGCCTTACCCAAAGTGTGAACGCTGTCCCGAACATAAAACACAAATTCGACTGAGGAATATGACTTCCGTGTGATGTATGGGCTTTCCCCGCAGAGTAGGTAGGTCATGACTACAAGAGGATATGCCCTATTCTGATACAAGTATAAACTACAATTCTTGTAGTTATATGTGGGGATGACTAGGTTTGCAGATTGATATGTGGAAATATGAGATTGTTTGAACGTCTTCTTAGCCAAGTCTCGCACCGACAACAGCCTATCGGCTGTTAAAATGTCGGCACTGTAATTACTACTACTGGTTTATTTTGTGTCGTCTTTACAAGCCAAGGTAAGCATGAATATAGAGCGATATTCTTTAACAGTATAGAAGTGGTATGGTGAGAAGTAATGTTTGGAACACTGACCAGAGCATAATGCCTAGCAATTTGTGCCTTTTCGCTCCTATTGCCCCAGCTCATGAAATTCCGTTACTAAGCCCCGGCTCCTCAGCTCTTACAATCCAGTCTCGTACGCTTCCTTTCCAATCGGCAATTCTCCCATCCCTGATGCTCACCACCACGACACGAACCTCGTCGCCTTCCACATAGCACTTGGTCCCCCCGTCGCCCTCTCTTGTCTCGTCATGCGCTGCCTCTTCCCTCCCCAAACCAGCCCACAGGCCGCCTCCAACAGGTGATGAAGAGAAGTTATCCTCGTCGCTGGGCCCAAAAGTGTTATTCGCAAGATGCTGGGCCTTATACCAAGCTTCTGCTTCGGAGCCGGAGGGCACGATCTCGGCGACACCGTTGATAGTCGTGCTGATTCTTGACAGGGAAGCCGTGTTCATTCCGAGAAGGAGCTCGGCTAGGCTGCCAGACCGAGGGCCAGGGCGCGAAGGGGAAGGAGAGCGGCCTGGTTGCGAAAGGGTTGGAGGCCGGTGGGAGACCCAATCGTGGACGAGAAGCGAGACGAGCGGGTTGGACTCAAGATTGAGGGTTTTGCGGCTTGATGGGGGTGTAGTCATGATGATGGTTGGCGTTGAGGAGTACGGAGTGTGGGGGAGATATGTGTAGTTCATGAGGGATATGTGTGGAGTGTTGTCCGAGGAAGTCGCTAAATGGAGCTGCGGGATGCAGTTAGAGAATGGAATTTCAATGGCAAGAAAAGCGAAGAACCAATTCGGGAACAGTGGGTTCGAGAAATAGGAGAAACGTAATGCAAATAGACGAGGAAATAGAAATCAAAGGAAACAGGCGTTGACGAGACCTACAAAGCGAGCATTCTGGAGGCATGTTATGACCTCGTCTGGAAGACCGTTGGATAAGGCTGGTGGTGACGTAGTGGGGACCGCGGCGGGGGTGTCTGAGGCCATTGCGGCAGATTGGCGCGGGAGCAGAGGGGAGACGGAAAGAATGCTGGCGGCCGTGGATTCGCGATGGATGCAGGATACAGGACAAGATGCTAGATGCTCGATACTAGAGAGAACAGAGCGCTGGCTGTATCTGTGGAACGACGAATGCGCCACGCTCACTTCGCCCGCATGCGGCCCGTCCGTGCGCGGAAGCTTTCCTTGACCTCACCTCACTCCAAGACCAAGACATCAAACGCGCGCAGCCTCACATTCCCACCGCCCAGCGCAACCACCGCCCACCATGGCCGCCCAACCGCCCACGCTCCCGCCCATGGAGAGCAGCGACAGCTTCAACCCAGACTTCAACCCAGACTTCCACACCACCCCCAACACCAACGGCCACCAGGGCCGCCCCAGCCATGACGCCGCGACGCCGGTATCTCCCGTCGAGGCACCGGCGCCCGCAAAAGCCTCCCTCGACCAGACGCGCTCGCAGCACGCACCCGACCCGCGCGCCCAGCAGCAGGTGCACGAGGTGCTGCACTCGGACATTGGCGTCAACACGCTGCTGAACCGCCTCAAGGCCAGCATCGCCAGCGCCCGAGTGCGTACCCGCTCCATGGCGATACCGTATGCGCCCGCTAACACGCACGCAGGACTTTTCCAGCTTCCTCAAGCGCCGCGGCGCCATGGAGGAGGAGCACGCCAACAGCCTCAAGAAGCTCAGCCGCCTCACGCTCGACAACATCCACAAGCCCGAAGCCCGCCACGAGAGCTACCAGACCCAGTTCGAGCAAGTCATGCACGCCAACGAGCGCATCGCCGACTACGGCACCCAGTTCGGCCTCGCTCTCCACGCCATGCACGAGAATCTCCTCCAGCTGGCCACCAAGATGGACGCGAGCAGGAAGACGTGGAAGCAGACGGGCCTGGCCGCCGAGAGCAAGGTCCAGGAGGCCGAGAAGCTGGTGGAGAAGGCAAAAGCCAAGTATGACCAGCTGGCCGAGGACCTCGACCGCGTCAAGACGGGAGACACCGGCGCCGGCAGGAAGTTTGGCTTGAAGGGCCCCAAATCCGCTGCCCAGCACGAGGAGGACCTGCATCGGAAAGTCCAGGCCGCCGACCAAGATTACGCCAGCAAGGTGCAGACTGCCCAGTCGTACCGAAAGGAGCTGGTCACCACCTCGCGTCCCCAGGCCGTCGCCGCAATGGTAGATCTCATCAAAGAGATAGATGCCGCTTTGACCATGGAGATGCAGAAATACGGTACGCCGCCAGTTCCACCCACCTATAGAGCAGGCTAACTCTGGCAGCGTCTTTCAATGAAAAACTAGTTTTCAACAACGGCCAGGTTGTCAGTCCGCAGGCGCTCAAGGGGAGCACAGTTCAGCAACCGCCAAGCTTGAACCAGCTCATTTATCAGATCAACAACGAAAGGGATTTTGATGAATACGTCCTCAAGCATTCTTCCAAGATACCCGCCGTCCGCTCCGAACTACAGTACGTGAAGCATCCGACGCTTGCCTCGACTCAGGCACAACCAACGCCTCCTGCGGGCCGCCGAACGTCACTGCAAATGCAGTCCAATCAGCCCCCGCCAGCGTTCTCAATGCCGCCACAGCTCGACTCGACACCCTTGCATCAACAATCCCATCCCCCTGCCCAGCCCGAACCTGTCCAAATACCAAGCTATCAAAACTACAACGCTGGGGGTTATCCGCAACAACAGCAACCACAACCGCCATCGCAACAACCGCCACCGCAACAGCAATTTCAGCCTCAGCCTCAATCACAACAACCCCAATTCACTAGCGCGCCTACTTACTCTCCCCTCGCTCCGAATCCATACTCTCAACAGTCACCAGACTACCCAAGAGGCCCTGCAGGACAGGTAGCCGCGCAACAAAGCAGTGGAGTGGTATATAACAACAACCCTGCACCGCCTATCAATCCTACCTTTGGTGTTAGCCTAGATGAGCTGTTTAGGAGAGATGGATCTCCTGTGCCTCTGGTTGTATATCAGTGCATCCAAGCAGTCGACCTATATGGCCTTGAAGTGGAGGGTATTTATCGCATTCCGGGTACATCCTCTCACATTCAGGCTATGAAAGCACTTTTTGACAGCGGTATGTTGTATGCACTTTTGCCCTCTCTCCAGCGTAGTTGCTGACGTGCACAGATGCGACTCAAGTTGACTTCCGAAACCCTGAGGCGTTCCAACACGACGTGAACAGCGTGGCTGGACTACTGAAGCAATTCTTCCGCGAGCTACCCGACCCGCTCTTAACTAAAGATTTCTACTCCAAGTTTATCGACGCCGCGCGCATTGATGATGATACTATGCGTCGCGACTCAATGCATGCGCTCATTAATGCACTACCTGACCCGAATTATGCCACTCTTCGAGCCGTCTTACTTCACCTATATCGCGTGCAGCAAGCATCCGAAGTGAACCGCATGAGTACTGCCAATCTAGGCATCTGCTGGGCGTAAGTCAACCAACCACGTAACCTCCAAATACTTCACATCTAACTCTCCTAGACCATCCATCATGGGACCGCACAAAGGAAACAACATGTCCGACGCGGGACTGCAAGCCCGCGTAATCATTACAATCCTCGACAACGTCCTCCAAATTTTCGACGAAGATTAAGTTTCCCTTGAATCTTCACCACCACCTCGGATACGATTCAGGCTTGAATAAACTCTGTACGACCCATTTCAAGCCGACGATCAGATCGCACGAGGTCTTCTCTTTTTGACGGCATTTCCTTGTTCGAATATTCATCACTTGAGCGCTTCCTATTTCTTTTCCTTTTCCCTTCACATACCCGAGTTTTTGCGTGTAGGATGAAAGCATTGTTTTGGTCCGCGCAAGTTGGCTAAAAAGAACAGCTTATTTTTATTGGGCTGGTGTGCAAACATTCACATTGTGTAATATTAGCTAGCGACTCGGGCCACTTGGATATACATGCGATCACGTAGATGAAAGACCGAATGACATTATACTATTATCGAATCCATGCATCTCGATTACCTCACTTCTTGCGTAGTGTGTATTCCAGCCGCTTTCCTCAGCATGCGTCATGGGTGCATAAAGAAAGGTCAAAAACAGAGCTCATCAACGCGTCCTGCAAGGGAATCTCCAGCAACCTTAAGGTTATTGAAGGATCAAACCTACCCTGGAAGTCTATTCCTACGCAATATATCGCCCACGCCACGGTGCCATGCGTGAAGTCCCAAAAAAGCCCCCGAAATAAGATGTGAAGGAGATCATATAGCTCCCAGCGCCAGATCCAGCGGACGATGAAGATGTCTGTCCACCCTATTGTCTATGATGCCATGCTCTGTGGGTATAATTATCGTGAAGTCGTTTAGCAGGAGCCGAGGCAAGATCTGTGGACCACGTGTTAGCCATAGCCACCATCAGCGATGATATCATTGAGATCAAATCCGCCCCATTCGGTCAAGCGACATGTTGAAAACCCATCTGTGTGCTCCGCTGTGCTTGAGGCGAAGAAGTATAGCCGCCCTTAGCAAAGAAGCTGTTGTCACCATCCGGTCCCAGATTGCGAATCTGTAGCTCGGCTGGCTTCCAGATTCGTGTGGAAAAGTCTGATCCACCACCCATCCGACACTCTTCAACATACTCGTACAGATTCTCATATAACCGGACAAAGGCAGGCGTATTCGCGTACTTGCCGTGATCTTTGTTCCGCGAAGAGCTATCACCTATAGCTCCGAAGGTTTTCACGCCATGAGGTCTCAGATTCGTATCTGCGGTTGCCATAAGAGTTTTGGCGTACTCCTGTTGCCTCGCAGGACGCTGCCCGTCACGGAACCAATTCATCAACTTCTCCTCATTGCTGATCCGAAATGAAAGTGACGCAGTAGGATCATGTGTCGTCGGCATCGTCTCCGTAAAGAATGGACCTTTGAAATTTTGCGCTGTCGGGGCTTGGTGACTGAGCCCGTTTGCGATTTCATGGATATGATGGAGACGCACGCCATCCGGGTCACTGTTCTGCAGGTTCACGACCGGGGGGGCATTTACAGTTGTGACCTTCGATTCGGATTCCTTGGAATCTTGAATGTAGGTCGGCATGCGCTGACATGTAACTGCGTTCGCATTGAGGGTTGAAACAACACGATGTGGATTGGCAACTGTCAACCCCGGAGGAGGAAATAGAGTACGAGTCGTTCTTTTCAATCCCTGCACGTCCGGAACGGCAGCGCGTGCCTCAACCAGCAAGCTAGAACGGCGCGCCGGATCGCCGAGCTCTACCAACTTATTCTTCAGTATCTGACGGCCGGGAACTTCCTCAGGTGATATAGACAAAGGTTGGCGGTTCATGATGTTGTGGCCAGCCGGTGTTCCGAACCCGCTCATAGTTTCTTCGCCAAAATTGACTTTCCATAGGTTTGTTTGCGGCTCATGCTCTTGAAGGTGGATTCCGTGGCGCATTGTATTTAGCTTCTCGTGCTCTCGTTGAATGAAAAGTTGTTGGGGTGGCGCATCATGAAATCGCTCAATGGAACCAGTCGTACGAGTAATGTTGAAGTCCGTTCCTGAGCTGCCGCCTCTGAACTTGAAAGCAGTGGGAACAGCTAGATGTGCGGTGCAGGCGGGAGTGACGAAGGGATCCTCTAAATAGTCCCTAGTGATAGTGCGTAGAGCAGAGGTCGACGACTGACTACTCATATGTGCTGTAGCGTGAGGCAATGACAGGTGGGGAAGTGTAGAGGCCTGCTCGCGAGCAGAGTCAGACGCACTTGAAAGAGATGCGAAGCGTTCCGTATCTATGAAGATGGGACGACGTAGGGCTTCCACACGAGGTCCGCTGGGTGGTTCCGGGGCTTTCTGGTCCTCTTGACGACCGTTCTCCTTAATATTGACCTCTCGCTGTTCTGCCACGGCCTTGAAGTACTCAATTGTGTTGCGAGGAATGTCCGCTCCGCGAAGTCTATCGGATGCCAGCGAACCTTCGATCTTGCGGCGAGTATGTGAGTACAGACCGATGTTGACCCATTGGAAGGACGGGGCTGACCACTGGTGAGCCGAAACGTCACGATTTAGATGGCCGATGAAGGTGACTTGGCCATCAACTTCTCCCGGGTTTCGATGGAGGTGGGTCGGGTCTGGCAGATGCTTTCCAAAAACTCGAGCATAATCCTCGATCACTTCGAAGCGCGCGTTGGTGGGCTTGATGTCGGCACTGTTATTCCTTGGAAACGAAGATGGTGCCTCAGTAGAACTCTCACGGCCTGAGCGAGTATTTAGACGCCGAGAGAGCTGGGACAAGCTCATGCTCAGATTCATCTGAAGCGGTGGCAAATCGTAGGGTGAGGCTGTGGTGCTGATGCTGGAAGAGGCTAGCCGGGCTGGCTCCAGCTCGACTTGCCTGCTGAGGTTGTCTGCGAGGGAGGAGAAGTCGTCGTCCCCAAAGTCCGTAGACTCGTTATTCCCATCGCCGCCGAGATCGCTGAGCTGCATTGGCCGCCACGACTTGTTGTTATTCTTACGGGTGGGGTGCATTTTGAGGAGACCGGTGAGTGAAACAGGACCGGGAGTAGCGCTTTCCTCCCGCTCGAGATCTTTCCTGTTGTATCGGCGTGCCATATCTGCAAACGTCGCCCCCTCTGTGGACTCGTCAACAGCGGTGATGAGTTGGAGGGGTTGCTGCTTAGACGTCGGTGGAAATTGAAGTGAGGGCGAACGAAACGTGGGCACATCGTCCTCGAAGTTCACTCGGTCTTCGGTGTCCTTGCTCTCCTCGCGCGGTACGATCTGTATGTGCGAGTGCGATGTGATGCTGGGGCGCTGTAAGGTACCGATGGGCAGCCGGCCCTTTGCAGTCTGGGCAGCTGGGGCGCGGCGAGCTGAGATGCGATTAGGAAGACGATCAATGGCAGCTCTCGAAAGGAGTGGGTGAATGTGGAGGAAGAGATGGTAATGACGATGGAATAGGTAGGGCTGACGAGGAGGAGATACTCACTTCGCCGGCCGCGAGTTCTGGCTCTCCCTGCCAGGTTGGGGAGCTGCGGAGCAGGAGGGTCGAGAGATGTAGAGAGGTGCCTGATATATGGAACTGTAAGCTGATCGTAGTTTGTAGGGGTGCGCGACGAGGCGGAGAAGAACGAGTGAGCGTGGTTGGGGTGGAGCGAGGTGCAGCCAATGCTAAAGGTCAGGTCAGTTCTTATGGGCGGGGGACCGTCTGATTTTGAGAGTGTTGGGCGGCGAGCGAAATTGCCCCGCGAGGCAGCTGCGATGGAGGCGGCGGTGGAGAGGATGTGAAGCCGCGACCACGGGCTCGCTTTGTCGTGCAGCGGATGGCCGCAGCGGTCCCAACCCCAGCCAGGCACGCAGAACAAAGGTGCCGAAAGAAGACGGATGAAATGCTTGGCCTGTGTCGATGGGCCGTTTGTACCGCAAGAAATATGTGCGGGGTCTAACGGTGGCTGCAAGACTCTTGTCTCGCATCGCTGAGCCATCAACGACTATCTCTTCTTTTTGTTTCGAAGCACTTCTACATTCATGAATGCCGGCTACTCTTTCTACCTGTTGACATTAAAATGGGCCAATGGACGACAGCATCCATCCAATCCATTCGTGACGCCGTAAGCCGTAAAAGCGTAGCAGACATCACATTACAGGATCGTCTCGAAATGACTCCTCTTCTATATTCTGCTACATCGATTAGCTACATCGATTAGCTACATCGATCAGCTGCATCGATCAGCCACATCTTGGACGTGCGTGACAAAGACAACATTACATTAGATGCCATTCTCGTTCACGACCCATGGCGTTGCTGGTTCTCTAAAACCCGAATGCGGCAAGACGTGATCTGCCACTTCCCAAGGTTGTTTGCATCTTCGGGATGGACACAGGAAAAGCAACTTTCACCATCCCGGAGGATCCCATGACCACAAAGCAGTGGCTTTTATGAAGTGAGAAATGATTGAGTATACTAGCGTTGCGCAAGTACAATTAGCAGTATGATGGAACTCGTCCATTGGGAATGTAACGATGATGTTTGGGGGATGAGGTCGGATAATGCGCCACTAAATCATGGAATAAGGGATGGCGCACCTGGCAAGGGTGATGATTGGCTGCAATTGAAGACTACGACGCCGATACCCGGACGACTCCAAACCCATCAGAGTGAGGAACATGGCATTATTGTTAAGAAACAAAGCATCTAAGTGAATACAGCCGAGCGGCATTCGAGTTACTTGCACGTGTTCTGATGGTAAACGTTCCTTACGACCATTTCACAGAGTCGTCGTTGAACTTCGCACCACCTTAGCAGCGGCCTATCAGACTTTCAAGCCTATGACACCGGCTTCACTCGTCGCAGAGGTTGTCAATCTTCAAAATTAACTCGATTCCTTGATGCCAATACCACAACACAAACCATCGTGGGCGTTCCCGCTCCCTCCACCTCGAAAATCATGGTCACCTCTAGGCACTAGCTCTAATTCTCTTTGGGAGACATTCGTCGAAGAGAAGACAGCCAATTTCATTTATCCAGGGAATGAGTTGGTCAACCCTTTAGCGCCCATTTCCTAGCATCCAGAGACTCTAAGTCTTAAGACTATGGCAAGGGCTTCCGGCCAAGTCGCATTGTCTTTCACGAATGCCCCTTTCGACAATTTCTATTCTACGAATTCCTATATATCTGGACTTGTTCTTGGGAACCTGTAGTGTCATCAGGCTAGCATCCGACAAATATATCGACCCATCTAATATATTATCCGATCTGAGAGAACTCGAGAGTCAAACGGGAGTCATATGTGCTGTCGGCTACGAATCTGACGTTCAAGGAAATTTCTTTACCAATTGTGGAGAGGCTGTGTCTCTCCTGTCAGCGCAGCCCCAGCTACTTCTAACGATTTACGTCAAACTTCACAAGTATGGATGGTACTGTTTGGGAATGATAATGGGTATTACACGAACATGCCTGTGTTTAGGGTTATATCAGTTTTTTCCTTGTTTGATAATGTACATGTGTGATGATCAGGTGTGAATTCCTAGGATATATTGCTCGAGTTGGAGAATCAGGTACAGAAGTGTGACGGACAAGAGGTGAGATCTATGCCAAATGAACAGAATACGTATGGGCTAGGCGGCTGAAATGAGAGGGGCTGGAGAATAGAAGAGTGAAAAATCGAAATATGTAGTAATGAGGGTGATGAGGAAAATACAAGGAATGAGTGATAAGAATGGAGTTGTGCAGAGGCATGAGCTAGAAAAAAATATTCGCGATTTCATGCCAGTGTCAATAGGTCTACTTGAAGGCTCTGTGCTCTCTTCACCAGGCTTGACGTTGCCTAGAAGGACTGATGACTGATCTCTAAGATACTCCTGGCAAGGGAAACAAAAATGTTGGAGGATAGGTAAAATAAAGGTTTCTTTATCGCTCTCAAGCGGTTGGCGTGACTACCGATCGGCTAGTTTTCAAGTGAGAGACAAGGCTTTCTTCTACTTGGAGTTAGAAGTGCTGGTCGTTGTTGTAGTTGCGAATATCGATGAATCTTGATCTCACGCAGATATATGAGTGGAGGATGAGGGAAGATGTTCCCTCTCACTCTCACGGAAGGCCTTCAAGGTGGGGGGAGGGGTTTGAGCAAGAGCCTGCTCGAACCTGGTAAAGTAGAGTAGTCGTGGAGGTAGGCGTGTAAGAACTGTCGTAGTGAGATTACCTGGGCCTGATACACCAAGTGTCCACAGCGAGATGGATGGCTATGTTGAAATAGTATGCACTTGAGAGATAAATTATTCACTGAGACTACTCGACCTCTACAGTTAGGAAAGATGAAATCGAGAAGTCATAAAGCCTGAAAGGGCACACTACTTGGCGTCCCGATGAAAAAATATCGTGAGCTTCATGTCTTGAGCAGTCGCTCCACTAAACATCCTCCGCTGTTCCTATTGGGCCATCCAGCTATGGAGGTCCATCCAGTTGCGATACTCCAGATCTTCGATCTTCAAAGACTAGGTTCCCCAATTGCGAGACCTCGGTTCCTGGGTCGACCAACTGATGGATCATCGACTAACGGGCCGTCCAAATACGAGGCTCTCTGACAAGAGGGTGAGTCGACTGGTGGAATAATAGGTTGCCCGACTACTGGATCCTTTGACGACTGGGATATGCAGCAGCCGGGTCGCCCGAGCGCTGGGCAGCCGATTACTGTAAGTATTCCCCAAATTGGTGGTTCTAATTAGCTCCACGGCTCGTGGATTTAAGACTCTTACCGAGTTATTCTCCGGATTTGCGGTGCGCCTGGGCCGATAGTGCACGAAGTATGGTAAGATGGAGAACCCGCAGTCTCCATTGGGGCACAGAGGCGTGCTTTGATCGGTACAAGAGCCACGTCGAAGCGCACAGGTCCAGTCGATCTTCTGTACATAGTATAGAGCTCCGCACAGTCCGGGGATCAAGGCTGACGCTAGCTGTCGCTGGGAGTGGTTATGTGCATTCCCGCTTGAAGACACATACGCATCCGTCGGGCCATGGCCCGGACCGAGGGGAGTCAGCGCGATAATTTGGGGGAATGAGTTGATTCATATCAGTCAGTTGCGTGCTCCGCCATGCCACCTGGCACTCATTACCGGCTGCACGGCGTCGAGTGCGACAAGCGAGGGGCTCGCTGATTGATGAGCGCATCGTAAGCTCTGTTGGTTGCCCGGTGATGGCAAAGGCAAAGGGGATCTGAAACCTCGAGGTCATGTTGGCAGCACGGTACGGCGAGCGGCCCGCTCCAACTCCAGCTGCACCCACGCCTCCACGCCTCGTTCGCTTTGTTTGGAGCCGCTTGTTTCAAGCGGACTGCCAAGCAGATGAGCCACTGGCGCTGTGAAATAGCGACAGGCCTGTGTCCAGCCTAGTTTTCCAGTTCCTGAAACCCTTGCCATTATCCAGCGGGGAGTGAATGGCTGCGCGCGCCCAATTTACTATGCGCCTGAAAGCTGAAAGCAACGCCCAGAACAAGCAGAATTCAGACCACGCAGCGTCAATGCAGGCGCCAGCTCTCGGGCAACCGTGTTGACCCAGAGATATAATGACATTAATCTGCGAAATCCAGGCTCAATTTCTAGCGGAATGACGACCCTAACCGCAGATCCCCCGCTCACTGAATGACCCAATAAGCACAGCCCACTCAACGGAAAAGCGTCCCAGAGCGCCGCAGCAACGACTTGCAATTCTCCCCTTGGCGCCCCCATTTACACATCCGAGCACTCTGCCCTGTCCGTTCCTGGAATTCCAGCGTGGCCAAGAGAAACGCCGCCGGGGCCACAGGAATCAGCTCCCGGGTGACCTTCCAGTTCCTGCGTTCACACAGCCGTTCATCATTCTTTATAACCCTGCGCTGCCCTCCCTCCCGGACTATATACTCTCACTCCTTCCGCTGTACCAGCAACCGCACCGCCTGACTGGTGCCCCTGCATTCCACTTTCTTTCAATAGCATTTCGACCTCTGCTCGAGTAACTCAGCATCAATGGCAATCTCCAGCCTCCTCCTCACTGCATTGGCAGGGTCCGCCGCGGCGACCAAGCTCTACATCACCTCCTACGCTGGGGAAAACCAGACACTGGGAGCTGTGACGACTCTGGAGCTGAGTCCCGGCTTGGGTCAGGGCGCCCTTAAATCGCTATCTACCAACAACGAATGCGGGAGTGCACCTACTTGGCTGGATGATTCTCTCAACAACGGCTTGATCTACTGCGTCGACGAAGGCTTCCAAACCCCCAACGCTTCTATCAATACGCTTAAGATTAGCGCGGACGGTAGTTTGAAACGGGTCGCGAATATCTCCACAATTCAAGGTACGTTTCGAGGGGTCCACAGCCTATGAGAATCACACTAAGATTTTAGGTCCCGTATCCACGCAGTTCTATAATGCTAACAAGGCACTTGCCTTGGCCCATTACGGCGGTTCAGCCATTTCCACGTACACTGTGAGCAGCGACGGAACCACTTTCACGAAGCTGCAGGACTTCGAATTCGTAGCCAAAGGGCCAAGACCAGAGCAGGAGGCATCGCATGTTCACGAAGCCGTCATCGACCCAACTGGACAGTATCTCATCTTCCCCGACCTGGGCGCCGACCTCGTACGCGTCTACTGCATCGACCCGGCAACCTCCAAACTCGCCGAGCATGACCCAATTAAGTCCCCATCCGCTTATGGTCCTCGTCACGCAGCTTTCTACAAGACCAACGACGTGACCTATCTCTACGTTATCCACGAGTTGGCTAACAAGATCATCGCTTACAAGGTCGAATATCTGCAGGCTGGGGGCCTCGGTTTCACGGCCATACAGGAAACTGGCCTTTATGGATCCAAAGAAACACCTGATGGATCCAGGGCTGCAGAAATCTCCGTCTCTCCCGACCACCGCTTCATTGTCGCTTCCAATCGCAATGCCACCGTTTTCCAGGTACGTTCTTGTTGGTGCGCTGGCTTCAAGTAGACACTAATAGGTTTTCAGGTCGATAACCCAGATCCGACGAACTCGACCAAGGTGGATTCCGACTCGCTCGTAACCTTCGCGCCAGGAAAGGATGGCAAGTTGGAATTTGTGCAGCTTGCCCCATCTGGTGGAAAGTTCCCTCGACACTTCAAAATGAACAAGGATGGCTCCCTGATTGCTGTTGGCAACCAGAATAGTCTGACCGTTGACATCTTCACAAGAAATGTGAAGAGCGGAAAGCTTGGCGGACGCGTAGCCTCCAGCGTGCTCCCGGGGCAGGTAACGAACATTGTTTGGGATGAGAAGAAATGAGCGCAGGGTTCAGGGCTGGTAGCGAGAGTGTAAAATATACCCTTTCGGTGAAATGTACCATAATTGGCGTGAGAACAAAGGTGAATAGAAATGATTTGTTCTTAAAGTAATGAAAGGATTGAAAACGATACATTTAATGAAGTCTATACATACCGTGATATTTATGTTTCACACGCACCCAGCCTTCTGGCAGTGAAAATATAGAAGTACTCAAGTCTTCCAGCCCTCTTGGCACACAGCCCACTCAACAGCATCCCAGACATCCCTCACCACTTTCCGCGGCGGGTGTTGCGGAGTTGTGCCTCCAACATGGACGCCAGTCTCCACTAAGATACTCGCCCAATCTGTGCCATGTGGGCTCCTGTAGCTATTTCCACCCAGTATGTCACTCTCAGGATTGTCACCAACCATATATACCCTCTTCAAGTGTCCCAGTTGCCCGTCATGCTGGCCAATCAGATCTTTTCGATGCGCTATCAATCGCTTCTCCGCAAATTCGTACGTCGGTCGATGCGGCTTCCCCATGACGATCTTCTTCAATTCGACCCCACTTTTCTCTCCACCAGTCAACGCTGCCCACACGCCTTCGAGTGCTTCGCGAAACCCGCCTTGGCCCAGCCGAGGGAGATGGTATTTTGCAGCCCATAATAGATCAGGGTTCGAGAAGTAGAGCGGCGGTTGCCCGTCTTGCTGGTACCCCTTATTCGGCAGAGAAGTCTGTCCATTTTTCTCAGAATATGTCCCATAGACCCCGTTCTTCGACAGTAGAACATCCAGTATGACCTGTGTGTCTAGACCCCAGTCCCGGGGGTCATTGTACACGAATACGGCGTCGATTTTGAGAGAGGTGGAGGGCGAGGCGGGGTCGATGGGCGCCGGGAGCGGCCGCGAGAAGGTCTTATAATAAGATAGAAGTTGCTCGGAGAACGGCCACACGTCTGGATACGCTGTTAATATATCGCCGGGTGTGACTACGCTGTTGAAGCCGTATTCCTCCGCAACCAATTGGCACTTGTCTTCAACGCCCCCAACAACCATGACTGTCTTATCTTTGTACTCGTGCATATCAGCAAAGGGTGTATGGCTCTGCACAAACATGGTTGTGTCTATTGGAACTTCCAGCTTTCTTGTGAGATCTTCCACGCGCTCCGACTCGTGTTTCCCGCCGCCATTGGTGAGGAGGATGAAAGGTATGCGCTGTGACTGGAGGTATAAGAGGGCTTTTTGGGCGCGTGGCAGTGGATCGGAGCTTCGTACGAGCACCCCATCGATACTGCAATACATTAGTTGACGCAGTGGAGGTAGAATAACATGCTTTCCTTACTCAAAGGCGAAGGCAAACTCGGGGATACGTGATGGAGGGGCAGCTTTAGATTGCAGAAAGCGGCGCGGTTGTATCCTGTAGCTGTTGCATGGAAGACAGGAATGTGGTAATGAAGCTGGGAGGCGTAACTTCGATGCTAGCCTGAGTATGTTCGATCCGCACACCTGAACTGCCATTGCGAGGGTGATGTTCCCACGGTTGACGGTTCGAGGATGAAATTGTCGGCAGTCCGCAGATGGCAGCTCGTGAGTGGCTGGAACCGGCCATCTTTCTAAGGCTACGGCGGGATATTGATACCAAGACGAACATCTGCGCGCCCCTCATGCTTACAGAACGGCTTCATGCCTACCAGCAAGCACAAACCAGCCACAGGTCAAGAGCATCATCACCGCTCAGCCTGTTACTGCTATACCCGCCGGAGGGAGCTTTATAAAAAAGTGAGTATCGCCAAGTGAAGTCGAAGGAGGGTTGACGAGTGAGAGCGGGGTAGTCACCGTCTGCTCAGCCACATTGGACAACAACTGTGAATGCTAGCAACAGAACTTCCAGCTTCAGGAACGCCTGGAAAATGACAGAAATGACTCCACCTACCGGTTCGGACGCTAGTAATGATACCTCTATCACACCATCTGCAGACCTCCTTGGTCGCGCACCTATCAAACGAGCTAGACCTCAACTGAGTTGTACGCCGTGTAGACAAGGAAAACTCAAATGTAACCGAGAGCATCCAATTTGCGATCAATGTGCCAAGCGATCACGACACGAAGCATGTCGATATGTACCACCACCTGCCCGAAACAAGCAAGCCCAGAACATGAGGGGACGAATAAAGAACCTTGAAAGCTTGGTGGTCAATCTGATCAATCAGAAATCACAAGAGCAAGAGAAAGGAACTAACTCCAAGAGCGGAGAGCATGTCGAGGCCAACCAGGAGGCACAGATCGAGCCCGCCACCGAATCCTTTGGCCGGCTTCAAATTAGCCACGCAGGCACCAAGGCGAACTATGTTGGAGCAGGACACTGGTCCTCGTTGCTGAAAGAGATAGAAGAGGTCAAAGATAGCCTTGAGGATGACGACGGAGAAGAAGAACCGCAGGAGGAGCAGTGGGACGATTACGAAGCACGCTCTACAGTCACTTTTGGAATGCCTAGACCGATCACAAAAGCGCAGTTGATACAAGAAATGCCACCAAAGGAAGAGGTTGATCGAATTATGCCTCTCTGGTTCAACTCCGCCGATCCGCTGTTGTACATCATCCACGCTCCCACGTTTCAAGAAGAGTACAAGCAATTCTGGCAGGACCCCTCATCAACTTCGGTGATGTGGATTGCACTCCTGTACAGCGCAATGGCTCTCGGCATCATTCTTGGCCCACGAAACCCTGGATTGAACGCATATGCCGGGGCTTATGATCGCTCGTCGAGATCAACTTCCGATACAAGCGACTATCTGACCAGTTCTGTCCAGAGATACCAACAACTCGCCTCATCTGCGCTCGTATTGGCAGATGTAGCCAAGTGCCAACCATACACTCTCGAAGCACTCATGATTTACGGAGAATGTGAGTTTTTGAGAAGAGACGATCGCCATTCGAAGATCTGGTTGATGAATGGCGTGGTCCTACGGGTGGCAATGCGAATGGGCTACCATAGAGATGCAAATGCTTTCAGTGACATGTCTCCCTTCCAGGGAGAGATGCGAAGAAGGGTTTGGCACGTGCTTAACATGGTATATACCTTCTTCCTCTTTCTACTAAGTAGATCGGAACAGCTAACTCAATGATAGATGGACGTTCTCATATCCTTTGCCATCGGATTACCTACTTTGATTCGTAGGGTTGAAAGTGATGTTCGATCCCCTCGGAATCTATACGACTCCGATATCTTTCCCACGATGACCGAGCTGCCCAGGTCTCGCCCTCTTACTGAAATTACGCCTGGGATGTACACAATTGCTAAGTCCAGGATCTGCGTCATCTTTGCAGAAGCTGCAGAACTATCGCAAAAGGTTATTCCGCCTAGGCATTCGGTCGTCATGGAACTAGACAAACGGTTAGTAGAAACACATGAGCAGCTTCCAGATGGTATGCAAGTTCGACCTATGGAAGATTGTATCACGGACGCCCCGACCTTGGTTATGGCTAGATTCAACATCAAATTACTGTATCTCAAAACTCGGGTCGTACTGCATCGAACCTACCTCACAGCTGGTCAGACATATCCGAAATTTGCGGAATCCCGAAAGATTTGCGTCCAGTCTGCTTTGAAGATCCTAAACTACCAAAAGATCATATTCCACGCCTGTGAACCTGGAGGACAACTGCACAAGGTGTGGTGGTATATGTCATCTCTCCAAACGTATGATTATCTACTCGCGGCAATGATTCTTTGTCTTGAGCTTAATCATCTTCGAGCTGTCGGAGACAAAACGCCTCGAGTGCCCGAATTGTTGGAAGCTTTAGAGGTCACCTACGGTATCTGGTAAATATCGGACAGCGGACGCTCCGTTTGAACATTGACTCATATCTAGCATAGGTCAAACCATCCCAATCGATTCCGGGAATCCGTTAAGGGGGCGGAAATCCTCAAGGCTATGTTGAAGAAGTGTGCTGGGGATGATGGAAAGCAGCCTGGCGCAGTTTCACAGGATTCAATCTTCGACAGATTAGAGAAGAGTGCGTTCAAAACATACTTCAAGTCGACTAATGCTAATATCATGCAGACACTGCCAATATAACCCCGAAATTAAATCAATTGACACCTGACTCAACATCTGAAGATCTTCAGCCTCAGATCTGGGGCACTTGGTCAACCGATGTGCCGTCGCTGGACATGCCTGACATACCATCAGAAATCGACTGGGTAAGTTATTTGCAGCAATATGATATGATAAAACTAAGACCTATATCCAGACTCTTTGGGACTCTACGATGCAAGGACAGTCCAACATGATTCCCCAGCAAAACTGGGCGTCGAATAGTGCCATGGAATCGTGGATCGGAATGACCCCAGGCGTCGACCAAATGTTTTCGAACGGCTTTCACGACTTCCAAGATCCATTAAATCTTCTCAGTTCTACGTACTACATCCCTCCATCTGATCAATAAACGTAACGACTGCATGGTAGTGTAACATGAGGCGGATGCTGGCTTGATTCCTGAAGAGGAGCACATTCAACATAGCAAGCAGCAATATCTAAAAGGGTCACTCCCCCAAATCTCTTCGTCGTTTTGGTCCCAGGGACATACGCCAGGCCCAGCGCTTTTCATCGTAACGTCAATGTCAATTCCCCTGAAGGACTTTAGTCGTTGGTGGGCACTGTTCTAGGGTTAGTGGCGTGGATTTATAAACAACCAAGGCTTCAACGAACGTATTCCCTTGATACATCGGCAGGAATCTATCAGCTTACATCACTCGGGCATTATTAGAGAAGCCAAACTCTTTGAGATCGAATGCAGTGCGCCGCTACTCATCCGCGGTATGCCATTTGCTCGACCCTCTGGGCGTATTCTTTATTAAGAAATCTTTTGGAAGGTCATTAGCACAAACATAATTTCCGTTCAAGTGGTTTTATGTGTGTCAGCAGGGGTCCTGCTGCCCTTTCGAAGCTATCGATTCCGATGTGGGCCTCCGAGGGCCTTCCAGAAATTTCACAAACGACCACCAAAGGAAGCAAAAGACAATGAGGAGTGGCAAAGCGCCTCAGATGCCAATCTTTTTCCTAGCCTCTCGCGGAACGATCTTTAATGAGGTATTCGAGTTCGGCGAGAGTGCTAGTGTTGAGAACAATATTAAGGAGAACAATAGTAACGGCGCTTGTTCACCCTTCGCACACAAACGACCAACTCAATACACACACCGCAACCACAAGCTATCCTTTGTATCACCATCAGTATCTATCTTTGAGCCTCAGTTCTTCATTGTAGTCAAAGGAAATTGAATTTTTGGTAGTCTCCAAGAAGTCATAAATATGAGGTTAAATTCTCCTCTTTGATATTCTCCTCACCACCAGCAGTTACAATCTTTTATACTTTTAAACACTCACTGCCGACTACCAACCACCAAGATCATCAAAATGAGGGGACCAACTCCAGGACTCAACTGCACCGTCCAGCGCGGTCCCACGCCCGGCTTGAACTGCATCGTCATGCGCGGCCCGACCCCCGGCCTCAACTGCACCGTACAGTAGATCACTCAATCTGAATGGCGTCTGAGCGAGCACCATGGCTGGGCGAACCTCGGATGCAAAGATCTGAATACCTGCCTTTCCATTCTTAACTCACTTTTTCGATTCTACAACCACATTCATATAGAAGGGGACCACCGACGCCATGATTCAACTTTATCTGGTGTTTTCGACTGAGAATTCCTCACGTTTCCAGCTACCATTGCCTCTCTGTCTTCGACTGAAGCTCCACAATGGAAATTCGACAAGGTTTCGGGATGGGGGATCATGCTGCTGCTGTAGACTCTTGTACAATATTAGATATTCGACTCACCTACACCACACACCTTTTGGAATCGTCCAATTCAACCTTTACTTCAACACCTTGTGCCTATTGGTTGATTGTGATGCTGGGCTTGTACCACCTGAATATTGGCGCTGTAGTTGCAGTGTCGAATTCGAGAACTGTATAGGAATTGCGATTCAGGAGCTTTGCTCGATGGTGCATTGTTCGCAGCATTTTATGTTGAGGTGCTATTGGCATTGTTATGCTGTGAGAATGTACATGAAGAAAGGCTATGTGCTGATCTAACGTCCCTCCATGCGTGCCGGAAAACCACCTGTGCCGGAAAATACGAGGGGTACTTTGACTTCAGGTTACTATAAATCTGCATACACGTTGAGCTTTGCTAAAAAAAATTGTATGAGTAGTGTGCTATGGCTACTTTTGGACATTAAGAGCTTTTCCAACCTAAAAATTACATTCGTGTCGTCGCATTCTCGTCTTATATGGCGAAACAATATCTATTTACTAGAGCATCAGTATTAAGCTTTGCAAGGTCGACAACCCGGTCGGTACCTTTAATCAAAGTAATTGCCAAATCCAGTTAGTGCAGAATAACCCTGGCTGTTAGGCCTGTGGTTGTGCAAAATCTTGGCAAGCGGGCCGACCTCTGCCCGCAGCCTTGCGGTCCAACACCTTTGGCCAAACTTCCAGTCAACTCCCTGAGAACACCTACAGAATCGCCACCCTCACAAGGTCTGTGCCAGAGCGGGTCGGCCTTCCTCCCTGCTAGCGTCTACAAGGTGTTCACGCACGTCTTGAGATGTACATTGCCGGCTTCTGCAGCTGCTGTATGTTAGCCTCGCCACACTCTGAGTTGTACAACCAGCCGCATCCCACTCCAACCTCAACTTGATCCAACTCCCTCCTCACAAAACCAAAAGGGTACAGCAGCATTGTACTGTTGCGCTTTTGGATGCGATTATTTCGGTATAGCTCAGCCTTTAATTCCCCCGTATGCTTGCTGATCTGATAGTTAAGGCCGATATTTACAGATGGAGTTGCTGTGCTCGTCTCTCCCGCTAGACCATCACGGTTAAGCCCAGCCAAATTCTATCCCTACCGCTTGCCTCTGTCCAGCTCCGTGCGGAACAATGCGTCTTTTGCAACGCAGCGACACTGGCGAGTTCAGTCTTACTAAATTCGGTCGCAACGAGGCAATCCCTCCCTATGCAATCCTCTCGCATACATGGGGAGCAGATACTGAGGAGGTCACCTTCGATGACCTAACGAATGGTACAGGCAAGGATAAGCCTGGCTATGAGAAGCTCCGGTTCTGTGGAGAGCAGGCTAGACAAGATAACTTACAATACTTCTGGATTGATACTTGCTGTATCAACAAGGCAAACAAGGCCGAACTTTCACAGGTTATCAACTCCATGTTTCACTGGTATCGCAGCGCAGCTCGATGCTACGTTTATCTGTTGGATGTCTCTAGCCCTTCTAGCTCCTACTCTGAGTCCAATCCGCAGCAGTTGGAACCACACTTCGGGAAAAGTAGGTGGTTCACTACTGGCGCCCACTCCAATCCCAATCAACAGCAGTTGAGATTGGATCTCCAGAAAAGCAAGTGGTTTACTCGAGGTTGGACGCTCCAAGAGCTGCTTGCCCCAAGCTCAGTAGAATTCTTCTCCCGGGAATGCAAGCGACTTGGTGATAAAAGCTCTCTAACACAACAAATTCATGAGATAACAAATATTCCAGAGTTAGCGCTTAAAGGAGCCCCTTTATCTCAGTTCAGCGTCAACGAGCGATTATCCTGGATTGAACACCGCGATACCAAGCTTAAAGAAGATAGAGCGTACTCATTGCTGGGTATCTTTGGTGTCTACATACTGCCCATCTATGGCGAAGGGGAAGCGAGTGCGTTTAAACGGCTTATGGGCGAGATCAGTAAGCTGGAGAAATGTATCCAAGATTTACGCCTCACCAATCCCCGTGATGACAAGAAGCGCATTGAAGATACAAAGGGCGGACTGTTAGAGGACTCTTACCGCTGGATCCTTACAAACTACGACTTCCAACAATGGCGGGACAATCAGCAGAGCCGACTGCTGTGGATCAAGGGCGATCCTGGTAAGGGTAAAACAATGCTGCTCTGCGGTATTGTCGACGAGCTAAAGAAGTCAATGGCTAAGAGGGATCTCCTGTCCTACTTCTTCTGTCAGGCCACAGACTCACGAATCAACACCGCTACCGCCGTGCTGCGAGGTCTGCTGTACTTGCTTGTCAATCAACAGCCATCACTCGTCTCGCATATACAAAAGGAGCTCGACTACGCAGGCAAGGCGCTCTTTGAGGATGCGAATGCCTGGGTTGCCTTATCTAAGATATTCGCAGACATCTTGCGAGACCCGAGCTTAAGCACTACGTACTTAGTTGTTGACGCGCTTGATGAATGCGTAACAGACTTGCCAAATTTATTAGACTTCATTGTGCAGAAATCGTCTGTATCTTCTCGTGTCAAGTGGATTGTCTCAAGCCGCAACTGGCCGGATATTGAGAAAAACCTCGACACTGCGACGCAGGGAATCAGACTGTGTCTTGAGCTTAATGAAGAATCAATCTCCAGTGCTGTTGCAACATACATCCAGTTCAAGGTGGATGGGCTGGCAAAGTGACATGGATATTCTACTAATACACGGGACGCTGTCCAGCGTTACTTGTCACAGAACGCAGACGGTACTTTCCTTTGGGTGGCGTTGGTGTGCCAAAACCTTAAAGAAGTCGCTAGGCGAAATGTTATAAAGAAGCTGAACGCCTTCCCGCCTGGCCTTGACTCACTATATGAACGGATGATGCAGCAGATAAACAACTCAGACGATGCTGATGTTTGCAAGGAAATCCTAGCTGTGGCCGCGACTGTATATCAACCAACCACGCTAGACGAGCTGGTTACGCTTGTAGAGCAACTCAAGGACGTGGCAGACGAACCTGAATCAATACAAGAGATTATTGGCCACTGCGGTTCATTCCTCACGCTACGAGACAACACTGTCTACTTTGTGCATCAATCTGCAAAGGACTTTCTATCTACAAAGGCTGTTAGCGAGCGTTTCCTAAGCGGAACCAACGAGATCCACCATGTCATCTTCTCGAGATCTATCCAAATTCTGTCTAGGACTCTGCGGCAAGACATATATGGCCTGAGTGCGCCAGGATATCCTATTGAGCGAGTTAAGCAGCCAGCGCTAGATCCATTAGCAGCGTCACGCTACTCATGCATCTACTGGGTTGATCACCTCTGTGACTGGAAACCAAACTCTTCTAAAAATTGCAGAGTTAACCTGCAGGATCTTAGTGCAGTTGATAGCTTTATGCGAGCAAAATATCTCTATTGGCTTGAGGCTCTTAGCCTGTGCAAGAGCATGTCTAAAGGGGTAATGTCAATGGCAAAACTAGAGACCTTTATCCAGGTAATCCCTAGATTAGCGATGCTATGTATAATACATGCTAATATGAATTAGAGAGAAGCAGATGCATCTGCATTAATTGAACTAGTTCATGATGCACGACGATTTGTTATGTATCACAAGTGGGCCATAGAGAACAGTCCTCTTCAGGCATATGCTTCCGCGCTCCTATTCAGCCCTACTCGCAGTCTAATACGACGTCTTTTCAAGAGGGAAGAGCCAGGCTGGATCACAATAAAGCCGGCTATGCAAGAGAAATGGGGCCCCTGCCTACAGACGCTTGAGGGGCATAGCGGTTGGGTCAGCTCTGTGGCCTTCTCACACGACTCGGCTCGGGTCGCGTCGGCGTCGGGCGACAA